>JAOXOE010028784.1:0-15523 GCA_028565055.1 Phoeniculus purpureus
TGGAGCCAGGCTCTGCTCAGTGTCATCTAATGATAGGACAAGGAGCAATGAGTGTGAGCTGGAACAGAGGAGGTTCCGCAACAAGAAGAGAAGGAACTTTTTCACGGTAAGGGTGACAGAGCACCTGGAACAGGCTTCCCAGTGGAGTTGTGGCGTCTCCTTCTCTTGAGATGTTTAAAACCTGCCTGGACATATTCCTGTGGGACTTGATCTAGGGGATCCTTCTATGGCAGGTGTATTGGACTGGTTGATCTTTTGAGGTCCCTTCCAATCCCTAATACTCTGTGATTCTGTAAGTTGCCTGGAAATTGGACTGATGGATTGACCAGCCCTGTCCTGATTGCCCCATCCTCAGACGATGACTACCTTTGAGGGACAGAAGGTGATATCAAGATACAGCACAGGGAAGGGTTTGTTGACTAGGAACCTCCTTGGCTCTGAACTGGGAACTTGCTCCATACAGTGAGGCAATGCTGGAGATGGTGCAATCTACATCCCTAATTAAACCAAATCTCCTATGAGGGGCATGAATGCCTTCAAACAGCCTAGAGAGCTGGATGTCCTGATCTTGGAGAGAAGGAGACTGAGGGGTGACCTCATTAATATTGATAAACATGTGAAGGGTGGGTGTCAGAAGGATGGAGCCAGGCTCTGCTCAGTGGCATCAAGTAATAGGATGAGGGGCAAAGGGTGTGAGCTGGAACAGAGGAGGTGCTGCATCAATCTGAGAAGGACCTTCTTCATGATGCGGGAGACAGTATTGGAAGGAGCTACCCAGGGAAATTGTGGAGTCTCCTTCTCTGGAGATGTTTAAAACCCTCCTGTGTGACAGGATCTAGGAGATTCTGCTGTGTCGGGGGGATTGGACTAGATGGTCTTTCGAGGTCACTTCCAATCCCTGATGTTCTGTGATTCTGTCGTTTAGTGAACCCTGCACAGGGACTGGATGCAGGGAGCAAAAGGAAATGGGCTGGATGGAGCATGTGTGGTGTCCTGTTGTGGTCATGAACCTCAGGTTTTGCATTGTCTCTTGCTTAAAGAACAGTCTTGCCTAGAGCTAAATCCTCTCTCTTGCTAACACCAGCATCTTCAGTGGTTATCCTGTGAACAATGCATTGCATATGTGATTATGCAGACGTGCAAATCCCCCCGCCCCAAAAACGTTGTTGATCCTAGTAAAGCAAAATAAGATGTCAATCCCTGATGGTTTTAAAGATGGACAAGTTTTTTGCCGAGGTTTATAAACCACTGGGGTTTTTTAATCAGAAAAAAAATAGTAGTGATGAATCCAGGCTGAGTGTTTGAGCCTGTGACGATGCAAGTTTCAGGGCTCTGAGTCTTGTCAGAATGGTTTGAACAGCCCTGCACAAATGTTCTGAGAAATCAAACGAGTATTCAGTGTCTAATTCTGCACCGCCTGCCCGGCTTATCCAAATGAGCTTTTGGAAAGCACTTGGAAAGCAGTCTGGCACTTCCCCCCTTTCAGCAGCTGAACTGAAATTTCTGAAAACCACAGAAAAAATCTGCTACACCCCAAGCCTTGGCCTGAAGGTTTTTCTCCTCACTAATCATAGAACACACTGCACTGGGAAGGACTTTCAAAGCTCCCCTACGGTGAGCAGGGACAACCTCGACCAGAGCAGGTTGATCAGACCCAAAAGACCATCCTGACTTGGGATGGTTCCTGGGATGGGGCATCCACAATCTCTCTAGGTAACCTGGGTCAGGTTCTCCCCATCCTCAGCAGTAACAATCTCTGCCTTCTCTCCAGTCTGAACCTCCCTCTTTTAGTTCAACCGTCACCCCTTGTCCTGGCACAACAGCCCCTGCTCAAGTCTGTCCCCAGCTTTTCTTTAAGTCCTGAAAGGCCACCAGAAGGTCTCCATGCAGCTTCTCTTCTCCAGCTGAACGCTCTCAGCTGTCCCAGCATGGCCACCCAGCAGAGGGTTCCCTCCTCCCATAATGTCTGGGGACTCCTCTGCCTCTGCTCCACCAGCTCCAGGTCTCTACTGGGCTCAGGAGCCCCTAGCTGGACCCAGCCCTGCAGGGGGATCTCAGCAGAGCAGAGCAGAGCAGAGCAGAGGGGCACAGTCCCCTCCTTGACCTGCTGCCCACTGTGCTGAGGTCCCAGCCCAGGAGACGGGATGGGGGGCTTCTGGGCTGAGAGTGCACATTGCCACCTCCTGTCCAGCTTCTCACCCAGCAGCACTCCAAGTTCTTCTCTGCAGCGCTTCTTTCCATACCTTCATCCCCAGCCTCTATTTGCATTCCAGATTGCCCTCACCCACATGTAGGACCTTGCACTTGGTGCTGTTGAACCTCATGATGTTTGCATGGTCTCAGTCCTCCATCTTGCCCAGGTCTCTGGATGGCATCCTGTCTCTTGGAAGTGTCAACCACACCACTGATCTTGGTGTCACCTGGAGACTTGCTGAGGGTTCGTGCATCACTCAACGTACAAAGCTATTGAGTGACCTGCCTTTAGCACAAGGTCTATAGACTTTTCCTGAATTTGCAGAGGGGTGCTGAAGCCCTGAGCTGCCCCATAGATCACAACAATCCTTGAATGAAACATGAAGCAAAACATTTGCAGTTGTACCAGCAGGTTCCTTCAGTGATGGTTTACCTTGGACTCAGCACAGATTTATCTGCCTGTATTGAGTGGTGAGCGTAGGATTGCTTTGGTCTAACAGCCTGCTCAAGATTTAGGTGCACTCATGCATCTTCAGGAAGGTCTCTTGGTGGTAAATAAGGATTTGAGCCATTTTCTGTTGTGTAATCCGTTAGGGAGACATCTAGGCTTATAACCTCCTCACAGCCAGCAGGGTTGTCTGGGGAAATTAACCCTTACAGAATTTACTCCAAGTGTGTATGGGAAAGTCGTCTCTCAAGTACATTTCACAGAACCACACAGAACCACAGAATCATTCAGGTTGGAAAAGGCCCTTGGGATCATAGAGTCCAACCATCAACACTAATCTACAAGGTCGTCCCTAAAACAGATCCCCCAACACTACATCTAAGTGACTTTTAAACGCATCCAGAGATGGGGACTCAACCACCACCCTGGGCAGCCCATTCCACTGCCTGACCACTCTCTCCAGGAAGGATGTCTTCCTGATGTCTAATCTAAAACCCCCTGTTGAAGCTTGAAGACCTTCCCACTCATGACCTGTGAGAAGACACAAGCACCAACATCTCTACAGAGTCCTTCTAGACAGTTGTAGAGAGCAATGAGGTCTCCCCTCAGCCTCCTCTTCCTCAAACTAACTAGCCCCAACTGTCTCCATCTCTCAGTCTCATCAGATTGATTCTCCAGGCCCTTCCCCAGCTTCACTGCCCTCCTCTACCCTCGATCCAGCACCTCAATGTCTCCTTGTGCTGAGGTGCCCAAAACTGGACCCAGTACTCAAGGTGCAGCCTCACCAGTGCAGAGTGTAGGGGTACAATGACCTTCCTACTCCTGCTGGACACAGTTTCTGATACAGTGCAGGATGCCACTGGCCTTCTTGGCCACCTGAGCACCCTGCTGGCTCATATTCAGTGTCAATTAGAACACCCAAACCTCTCTCTACCAGACTGCTTTCCAGTCACCCCACACCAAGCCTGTAGCCCAGTACAGAATGGTCTCATCCCTCCTCCAAATGAGTTCAATGGGGCATGAACCCATTTATCCGGCACAGCTGCTTGCTCTGAGTTCCTGGTTTTTTAGGTCTGATGTAAATACCTTTATTTTGGAGTTTTCTGATGACTAAACCTGTGCTTGTTGCAGTGATCCCCTACCACATCACAGTCACGACCGGCACTGAGTATGACTCCAGCACCGACAGCCGAGTGTTTATCATCATCATGGGTCCTCAGAACGTGCAGACCGAGAGGTTGTGGCTGGATCTCCCAGAAGGAAAAGACGAGTTTGCAGATGGCTCTGTAGAGAAATTCTCGGTTTGGGGCCGAGATGTTGGGGAGATCAAAAGAGTGGAGGTAACCTTTGTGAATGTGTATGAAATGCATGTCCTATGTACATGTTCCGGTTATTCTTGACAGCAGGGGGAAGGTTCTGGGGTCTGAAAGCAGCGTAAACATAGATGTGCTACTGAGATTTCACATGTGCCTGAACCTGAAAATGAGTGTGCTTTACATCTCACAAAGCCAAGACCCATAGGATCATAGAATCATCAAGGTTGTAAAAGATCCTTGGGATCATCAAGTCCAACCATCAACCCAACTCTACAAGTTCATACCTAAAAGAGATCCCCCAACACCACATCTAAGTGACTTTTAAACACATCCAGGGATGGACACTCAACTACCACCCTGGGCAGCCCAGTCCACTGCCTGACCACTTTCTCCACCAAGAATTTCTTCCTGATGGACAGTCTAAACCTCCCCTGTTGGAGCTTGAAATCCTTTCCTTTCGTTCTGTTGCTAATGACCTGTGAGAAGAGACCAGCACCAACATCTCTTCAGTGTCCTTTCAGATAATTGTAGAGAGCAAAGAAGTCTCCCCTCAGCCTCCTCTTCCTCAAACTAAACAGCCCCAACTCTCTCCATCTCTCCTCACCAGTTTTGTTCTCCAAGCTCTAAAGACAATAAATCCAGGAGATTTATTCTCTCCGTGAGAGATAGGCAATAATTCTGAATTACAAGGAAGTTCTGATATGTCCCAGTTTTGTCCCGTTTCTGGACCTGTTTTCACTAGGTCCAGGTCTTTTATTGACAGGAGCAGTGAGGTTTCCCAGGACGCAGTCTTTCTCAGTCCTTTTTTTCCTGGATGATTTTCTTGCTGCTTCCAGTTGAGTCTCATAAATTGTGCCTGCAGTGAGAAACACATCTTGTTTAATTTTCTAGCTAAACATGAAAATTGTTTTTACAGCTTGGAGGACCCAGGCCTAGGGAAGGGAATTAATCATCGTTCATAAGTAACGTACACAAATAGATTTCAGTACAGAAGCCATTTTTCCTGCTGTGGCTCAGGGAGACAGAATTAGCATAGACTTTCCATCACTGAGCTTAAGCTTCACATGAGTCTTCCAGCTCATGTTTCTGTACATCACTCTTGTTTCCTATGGCAGCTCTGTCTCCTGCAATCCTGCCCCCATGCCCGAGAGCTGAAAGCCTGACACAGTGCCCAAGAGCTGAAACCTACAGCATCTGAAGACTTTTGAGCCTATTTCATAGGATCCTGGAATCGTAGGATCACTAAGGTAGAAAGAGACCTCCAAGATCATCCAGTCCAACCATCAACTCAACCCCACTCTGCCCACTAAACTCTGTTTCTTAGTGCCACATCTACAAGTTTTCAGAACCCTTCAGGGAAGGTGACTCCACTCCCTCTCTGGGCAGACTGTTCCAACCTCTGACCACTCTGTCAGGGAAGAAACTTTTCCCAATGTCCAGTCCAAACTTCCCCTGGCACAACTTGAGGCCATTTCCTCTTGTTCTATCACAGGTGACTTGGGAAAAGAGACTGACCCCCACCCTTCCTTCAGGTAACTGTAAGGAGTTATAAGGTCTCTCTTCAAAGAATTACAGAATCTCAGAACATTAGGGATTGGAAGGGACTTTGAAAGATCATCTTTTCCAATCCCCCTGCCACAGCAGGATCCCCTAGATCCAGTCGCACAGGAACATGTCCAGGCAGGACTCATCCTCCTTTTCTCCAGATTAAACAACTCCAGTTCCCTCAGTCACTCCTCATCAGACCTGTCCTCCAGGTTCTTTGGATCTTCTCCAGCATCTCAATGTCCTTCTTGCATTGAGATGCCCGAATCTGAATGCACTATTCTAGGTGAGGGCTCATTTTGATCCCATGCCCTTTGTTGCAGTAAACCTCCCCGTTGATGTGTGCACTTGTGTATTCAGAGGGAGACTACTGAAAGAAATACAAAGAGACAAATCCTAATTAAAAAACCTTTGCAGTTGTATGTCCTGTTGTAGCAGCTGATAGACTGAAGTGCTCTCATTAACTCTCATTCTAGCATTAAACTCTAGCCCCTCGAGAAGTCTCCATACTAGGTTCAAGTTTATTATCAAGCCATTTTCTTAATGTACTCAAAGTACCTGGATGATTAGTGGCACTTTCAATCATAGAATCACAGAATGTATTGGGTTGGAAGGGACCTTCAAAGGTCATCTAGTCCAATCTCCCTACAACAAGCAGGGACACCTCTAACTAGAACAGATTGCCCAGAACCCTATCCATCCTGACCTTGAGTAGCTCCAGGGATGTGGCCCCCACCACCTCTCTGGGCAGCCTGTTCCAGGGATTCCCCCACCCTCAGATTCAATAAATTTTTTCCTCATGCCCAGCCTAAATCTACCCTTTTCCAGCTTAAAAGCATCACCTCTTATGCTGTTGTTCTGTTCCCCTTTCATGAATTGGAAGGTTGCTAGAAGATCCTCCTGGAGTCATAGAATCACAGAATCACAGAACATTAGGGATTGGAAGACACCTCAAAAGATCATCTAGTTCAATCCCCCGACACAGCTGGATCACCTGGACCAAGTCACACAGAAACATGCCCAGGAGAGCTTTAAATGTCTCTAGAGAAGGAGACCCTACAACCTGCCTGGGCAGCCCCTTCCAGGGCTCTGTCACCCTCACGGTGAAGAAGTTCCTTCTGGTGTATATATGAAACCTCTTCTGTTCCAGCTCACACCCTTTGCCCCTTGTCCTATCACTAGATGACACTGAGAAGAGCCTGGCTCCATCCTCCTGACACCCACCCCTCACATATTTATCAACATTAATGAGGTCACAGAATCATTCAGGTTGGAAAGACCCTTGGGACCATCGAGTCAAACCATCGATCCTACTCTATAAATTCATCTCTAAACCAGATCCCCCAACACTGTCTTCTCTATCTGGCCGTCTAGATCCAACTTTGAATGTGAGTCAAGGGCATAAATCCTTCTGGTGTGCAGTTAGAACCCCACAAGCTGGGATAGAGAAGGCGGGAGAAGACAGTGTGATACCTCAGTATCAGTGAAAGGGTAGGGTGAAGAAGGAAATAGGGTCTGTGAACAGGGACAGTGAGGAGGATGAGGATGGTTTAGAGAAATAGAATCAACAGAATCATAGAATCATTAGGGATTGGAAGAGACCTTGAAAGATCATACAGTCCAATCCCCCTGCCACAGCAGGATCATCTAGACCAAGTCACACAAGAAAAGTAGAAGAAAACACTTGGAAGGAGAGGTGAGGAGAAGAAATAATCTGAAAAGGATTACAAATGAGAAATAAAATACTGCTAATTAAATGCAGAGTCTGAAACAGAGATAACAGCTTTCAAGCTGAGTGATGGTCTTCTGCACTTTCACCCCTCTGCTCACTGATCTCCCAACTCTGCTGTTCCACCTCTTCCTCATTTTTCCCTTTTCATTTGCAAACTCCCTCTCCCCCACCTCGAGACTATGGGAGCCATCTGCTTCTGGCCTTCTGCCTTCCTTCATGCAGTGTCCTCAGCTTGGAAGGTCTCTTCTTGTTGATTCGAGTCCCAGCGACGACATCAATGTGCCAGTCTGCCGTGGTTGCCATGGAACCAGTCCATATTTCCCTTGTAGAAAATTGCAGTGTTCGGGGACATTGCAGAAAATTGCTAGTTATCTGCTTGGGAAAAGTGAGGAACAGCTCGTTCTCAAATTTGGCATTTGGCTGCTTCTGGAAGAAAGCAAGAAGTTCTGAGTATGAGGTACCGTGTGAAAAATAGCATAGAGTGGGGATTAAGCCTCCAGAAGCCCTCTGTATAACTGGGGCAGGATTTAGGGGGATCATAAGATGTAGTGTGTGATGCCACTTCTTCTTTGGTGCTCTTCTCCTGCTGCAGATATTGTGGAAGCAGAAACTGTGGAGCATTAAGTAGCTTGAGAGGGGCCCATTTGTACCTGTCTTGTAAGCCTACAGATATAATATTTACTACTGGTGTGCTTTAATAGACACGCTGCCAGGAAAATAAATGATGCTAGTTATTCAGTACAGGCACTTTATACTGTCTCCTTGAAGCAAGTTTTAATGTTTCTTCTTCTAATTAATGAAGTCTCTCTGTTCTTGTACTGCTGCTGCTGCAGAGTGACACAGCTCTGTCCAAAAGAGCTCTGCAGTGGTCCTGTGCTGCTAAGACCCTTCTGCTGCACAGCCTTTCTCCACCACACACACAGAGTAAAGTCAAGAACATAAAAGAGTTGTAAGTCTGTCTCTTCCTGTCTAGAGACCTGAGGTCTCTCGTATTCTCTGTACTTTCCAGAAATACATCTGTCTAGGGGGATTGGACTAGATGATCTTTCGAGGTCCCTTCCAATCCCTAACAATTCTATGATTCTATTTCTGGTTTTCATCTTTTCCTTCTTTAATATTTAAATTCCCTTCCCTTTCCCCCATCTTGTTTTGTGTTTAGTTTCTAGGTGATTGTGAGATGCTCAGGGTAAATTCGTAGAATCACAGACTGGTTCTGGTTGGAAGGGACCCCAGAAACCATCTACTCCAACCTCCTGTCATGGTGGGAGGATAATGACAGATTCCTAGACTCTCTCTCATTGGAAGGGACCCCAGAGATCATCTACTACAACCTCCCTGCTATGGGCAGAGATGCCTGTCAAGCAGACTTGGTTGCTCAAGTCCCCATCCAAACTGGCCTTGAACACCTCCAGGGAGAGGGCAGCCACAACTTCTCTAGGAAATCAATTACAGAGTCTCTTCACACTTGCACTGAAGAACTTCTTCCTAAGATCTAGTCTAAACCTTCTCTCTTGCAGTTTCCCCTTGGCCTAATCCTAAATACGTTTGTGAAATGTCCCTCTCCAGCCTTCCTGTAGGTTCCCTTCAAGTATTGAAAGGCAGCTATAAGGTTCCCCCCAAGACTTCTCTTTCCTAACTAAACAACCCCAGCTCCCTCAGCCTGCCCTCACAGCAAAGGTGCTCCAACCATCATCTTTGTGGCCTCCTCTGGACTCACTCCAATATTGAGTGTCCTTCTCACACTAGGGACACCAGAACTGGATGTAGGATTCAAGGTGAAGTCTCACCAGAGCAGAGTAAAGGGGTCAATCCCATATTCTGCTTGGCTGGCCATACTCCTCTTGATGTATACTAGGATAGGGTTGGCCTGCTGAGCTGCAGGAGCTCTGTTAGTTCATGGTGAGCTTTGTGTCAACCAACACCCCCAAGTCTTTCTCTTCAGGGCTGTTCTCAACCCATTCTGCTATTGTGATTCTTTGGTGTGGTGAGGTACTCAACATTCCCTAAAGGACAGTAGGAACGAGTTACAAAGGGTTCCACTTGCCTCTGAAATTCCATCACTCTAACTCAGTTCAAATATCTCAGTCCAAACAACTAGTTGTGGTGTTGGAATGCAAGTACAGGCTGATAGGGACAAGATTTGAATCATCCGCTGTACTTACATAACCTATCGAAAGATTTGCCTGGAGCCAAAAGACAAATCCCAATGCTCTGCTCTAAAAGTGCAACCGTAAGAAAGACTCAACCCTGGATGACTTTTTCCAGACTTCACAACATTGTTCTTGAAGCCTTTGGAAATCTGTTGATGTGGAGGGTCTCTAAGGCAACTGGATGTGCAGGATGTTTTCCATGAGCCAGCCATAGACCCTTGTGGCCAAGAAGGCCAATGACATCCCGGGGTGGATCAGAGGGGAGTGGTTAGCAGATGAAGAGAGGTTCCCTGTCCCCTGTACTCTGCTGTAGAGAGAACGTCTGGAATAGTTTGTCCAGTTCTGGCCCCCACAATTCCAGAAGGACATAGAACTGCTGGAGAGAGTCTAGCGCAGAGCCACAAAGATGATGAAGGGAGTGGAGCATCTTCTTGATGAGGAAAGGCTGAGGGAGCTGGGTCTCTTGAGCTTGGAGAAAAGGAAACTGAGGTGTAACCTGTGAATGTTGATAAATACAGAAAGGAGAAGCGTCAGGAGGATGGAGCCAGGCTCTGCTCAGTGGCACCCAATGATAGGACAAGGGGCAACAGGTGTGAGCTGGAACAGAGGAGGTTCCACATCAGTCTGAGAAAGAACTTCTTCCCAGTGAGCATGACAAGCACTCAAAGGGGCTGCTGAGGGTGGTAGTGAAGTCTCCTTCTCTGGAGATGTTTAAAATCTGCCTGGCCATGTTCCTGTGTGACAGGATCTAGGTGATCCTCCTGTGTCAGGGGGGTTAGACTGGATGATCTTTTGAGGTTTCTTCCAATCCCTAATGTTCTGTGATTGCTGCACAAATCTGCTACTTACCAATGTCCTGCAATGATGCTTTAGGAGGGAGCAGTAATGAACCCGAAAGAGCAGCAGACTTTAACGAGCTCATTGGGATTTTCCCTCTGGCCCCATGTTCCCTATTTCACTTGAGCTTTCCCCACCAACTCCTTCATGCCACCCTACGACAGGGCTTGAGAGACTATGTGCAGACTCTGGGTTTTGGGTTTTGTGCAGACAGAGGGGTTTTGGGTTTGGAGAAGGGTAGCCAGTCTGACAGAGAAGAAATGGGAAGGCAAGTGTTATATATTCCCATTCACCTCACACACCAGGAATCAGAGAATTAATGCATCCATTGTAGAGCCGAATTTCCCTAGTGGTTAACTCTAATTTTCTGCAGCTGCACAGGCATTAGTGTAGGAATAATACTCCTAATAGCAGTGATGGCTGAGACAGTCAGATTAAAAAGATCACTTATTATTTTGGGGCAAAAAACCGGCACCACAGATATATCACCCCAGATAAATCTGTTATTAAAAATTACTTTCTGAGCAACCCTAAACATCGTCATAACTTAAAACTTTAAAAAGCAAGAACTAAGGACCTAATTTTGCCAGCGATGACACAAACACTTGCTCTGTAAATAACTAACTGCAGGTAGCTCTTTAGTCAACCTTCCATCTACTGACAGTGCACTGGAATGACTGAGTTTTGTACTTCACTTGAGATACGTGATGGTGTTTATAAGTCTGGTCTGGATGAATTGCTCACAGTCTTTATGATGGTCCCATGGAGTTTCTTGGACCAGTGTGCACCATCATCACAAGAGAGTCCGGAACAAAGATTGTGAAGGGAGTGGAACATAGAATCACAGAATCATCATGGCTGGAAAGGACCTCCAGGGTCATCGAGTCAAACCTTTATTCTATTATCTAACTGCTAGACCAGATCCCTAAGCGTCACGCCCACTCGTTCCTTAAACACATCCAGGGACGGTGACACCACCACCTCCCTGGGCAATCCATTCCAGTACCTAACCACCCCCTCAGTAAAGAACTTCTTTCTAACATCCAATCTAAACCTCCCCTGACGCAAACTTGAGGCCATTTCCCCTCGTCCTATCATTACTGATCTGAAAAAGAGACCAACACCAGCCTTGCTATAACCTCCTTTCAGGTGGTTGTAGAGGGCAATAAGGAACACCTCCCTGATGAGGAAAGGCTAAGGTAGCTGGGTCTCTTGAGCTTGGAAAAAAGGAGTCTGAGGGGTGACCCCATTAATGTTGATCAATATGTGAAGGGTGGGTGCCAGGAGGGTGGAGCCAGCTCTGCTCAGGACAAGGGGCAATGGGTGTGAACAGAGGAGGTTCCACATCAATATGAGAAGGAACTTCTTCACAGTGAAGGTGACAAGGTGACAGAGCTGTGGAAGGGACTGCCCATGGGGGTTGTGCAATCTGCTTCTTTGGAGACATTTAAAATGTACCTGGCCATGTTCCTGTGTGATTTGATCTAGGTAATCCTGCTGTGGCAGTGGGATTGGACTGGATGATCTTTTGAGGTCCCTTCCAATCCCTAATGTCATAGAATCATAGAATCATTAGGGATTGGAAGGGACCTCGAAAAGATCATCTAGTCCAATCCTCCTGCCATAGGCAGGGACATTCCACCCTAGATCAGGCATGTCTACTGATATACTTGTAGGACTACCACTTGTTGCTCTTTGTGGCCCTTGACAGACTGAACTCCAGGTATGCCTTGTCTTTCCTGACCTCATCTCTACTGACATGGGGCAATGTCTCTCTTTTTGTCCAGACTTCATGTCCCTGTGCCACTTCTTGTCTTCTTCCTTCTACATTTCAGCCCTTTGTTCATCCATGTAAGCTTCCTGCCACTTACTGCTCTCCAAAATGGACCGTTCTTGAGCTTGAAGGAGGTGGTCCTTGAAACTCCACCAGCTACAGATGCAAGCTCCATCTGTTGGCTTTTATACAAACAAGGAGCTTTTGCAGTTTGAGGAGATGGGAAGCAGAGAAACAGCTTGATACATACAGTTGACTTAGAAGTGGGTTTGTGAGAGGAGCGCTTGAATAATGCATGTGGGTGCTAGCTGAATCTTTCATCTTGACTATAAAGCTTCAAATAGTCACTTCTAAGTGTCGCCACAACTGTGGAAGAGGTTGGAAAGATGAGGAAATGGGTCTGTGTTGATCATCAAACTAGCAGGTAGACGTCAGTGGAGTGGAGCTAGAGGAGCAGGAAAGTAGACTTGCTTTTATTAGGTCCAAGCAGTCTGTTTCATGCTTCCCCTGCTTACTTCTAGCGCTGCCAGTGTTTTGCCTTCTCTCATGCTCAGCAGCAGATAACCTGAGCTTTCTTGCCCAATGTACATGACTTCTTCCCTCTTGGGCAGAAAAGACACAAGATACGTCACAGCTCACAGAATCACACAGAATCACAGAACATTAGAGGTTGGACGGGAACTTGAAAGATCATCCAGTCCAATCCCTTTTACACAGCAGCATCACCTAGACCAAGTCACATAGGAACATGTCCAGCAGGTTTTAAACATCTCCAGAGAAGGAGACTCCACAACCCCCATGGACAGCCCCTGCCAGGGCTCTGTCACTCTCACCAGGAATAAGATTTCCTTCCTAAGATGGATGTGGCATCTCCTATGTTCCAGCTGACACCCATTGCCCCTCGTCCTGTAATTGAGTGCCCCTGAGCAGAGCCGGGCTCCATCCTCCTGACACCCACCCTTCACATATTGATCAACATTCAAAGGGTCACCCCTGAGTCTCCTTTTCGCCTTTCCTTTTCTCCTTTTCCTTTTTTTTTCCAAGCTCAAGAGACCCAACTCTGTCAGCCTTTCCTCATCAGGGAGATGCTCCACTCCCTTCATCATCTTTGTGGCTCTGCATTGGACTCTCTCCAACAGCTCTGTGTCCTTCTGGAACTGACACAATATTCCAGCTGTGGTCTCACCAGGACAGAGTAGAGGGGGAAAAGAACCTCTCTCAGTCTGCTAAGCACTCCACTTCTAATGTACCCCAGAATGACACTGGCTTTCTTGGCCACAAGGGCCCATTGCTGGCTCCTGGCCACCATCCTAGCTCCTTCTGCCACCAGGACCCCCAAATCCCTTTCTCCTTTTCTCTTCTTCTCATGCTGCTCTTCAACAGGTCAGTCCCCAACCTATTCTGGTATCTGGGGTTGTTCCGTTCCACTGCAGAAGTAGTTTGTGTGATGATGAATGTAGTCAACACTCACGTATGTAGTTCCTCATCACCACTTAAACACCCAATCAGGGTATCTTCTCTGAAGAAATACACTTTAGCAAGCAGATGTTTTACTGCTCCCCTTCACAGGTAGGACATGATGGTGCTACCCCCGAGAGCTGCTGGCTGGTGGAAGAGATCAACATCGTTGTGCCCACCAAAGGTGTCATGTATAACTTTGTCTGTAAGTGCTGGCTGGCCAGAGACAAGGGGGACGGTCTCACTTCACGAATCCTCAACATCCTGGATGCAGACTGTGTCAACATTGGCCTCAAGGTAGGCTCAGGATCATCATGTCGCTGACCTGTGCTGATACAGGCTGTGTGTCCACAATCCTCATACTTTGACTTCTGCATGTGGTTTCAGCCTTTTAATTGCAGAGAATTTGATGTCAGTTTAACAAAATCTTTAGGAATGGTTTAGTCTCATTATCATTGTTCAATAACATTGGCTGGATGCAGCCATGGAATAAGCAGAAGGACAGAGAAGGTAGGAAAATGTTCAGCAACATGTCCTTGTCTTGTCACTACATCTGGCATCCCCACAGAATCACAGAACATTAGGGATTGGAAGGGACCTCAAAATATCAAGTCTAATCCCTCTGCCACAGGAGGATCCCCTAGATCAAGTCACACAGGAACATACCCAGGCGGGTTTTAAATGTCTACAGAGGAGACTCCACAACCCTCATGGGCAGTACCTTCCAGCTGTCTGCCACCTCCACTGGGAAGAAGCTCCTTCTCACGTTGATGTGGACCCTCCTATGTTCCAGCTCACACCCACTGCCCCTTGTGCTGTCATTAGGTGCCCCTGAGCAGAGCCTGGCTCCATCCTCCTGACACCCGTCCTTCACATATTTATCAACATTAATGAGTTCACCTCTGACTCCTCTGTCTTCCAAGCTCAAGAGCCCCAGCTCCCTCAGCCTTTCCTCATCAAGAAGATGATCCACTCCCTTCATCACCTCTGTGGCTCTGCGCTGGACTTTCTCCAGCAGTTCTTTGCCCTTTTGGAACTGAGGTGCCCAGAACTGGACACAATGTTCCCACTGCATCACCCGGCATCCCCAGAGTGGGGCAACCACAAGATGAACAACTTGGTGTCACATAGTCATGGAGATTTTTGAGGAGATACCTCTAGCTCATCAGATTAGGTTAGTGGATTTATTCTAGTTTCTGCATAGTGCAGCTACACATCAGCCTTTCTAATATGGGAGAGGGAAACTGAATTCAGCTAGAAACTAATAATAATTGGGAGCTGCTGAAACATGGAGACATTTGTCAGCCTTGATCCCTCAAACGAATAACTGATTAAAGTTGAATAAGCAATGAAAAATGCTGTATAGCCTTTTCATCCATATATATGAAATTTGAAGTAATGTGTGCTGGGCCATATTTCAGCCAGGTACAGCTTGGAAAGCTGAGCTGTGCTGATTTTGGGTGTGAGACATATGGCAGAAATAACAGTCTGGATGAATGGGACAATAATGCCGTGTTTAATACCTGTACGGCAATTTTAAATCTCTACGGATGTGTTTCTATTTACAGTGAGGTTTGGATTTTCATAGTACTTTAATTTTTCTTTACGCTGCTCTTGGTTCCCAAGCTAAAGATATTCCCCCGAAATCTTTCTTGTTCCCCCAGACACAAGACAACGTGATAATATTTTCAGCTTCTTGGAAGTACTCCACAGTCTTTATCAATGATCTTGAAGAGGGGATTGAGTGCACCCTCAGTTTCCAGATGACACTAAGTGGAGAGGGAGTGTTGATCTGCTGGAGGGTAGTCAGGCTGTTCAGAGGGACCTTGACAGGCTGTATCGATGGGCTGAGGATAACTGTCTGAGTTTCAATAGAGCCAAGTTTTGGGTCCTGCATTTTGGTCACAGCAATCCCCTGCAGCGCTACAGGCTGGGGGCAGGGTGGCTGGAGAACAGAGCAGCAGACAAGTACCTGGGGGTTCTAATTGCTGAATATGAGCCAGCAGGGTGCCCAGGTGGCCAAGAAGGTCAATGGCATCCTGGCCTGGATTAGTAACTGTGTGGCCAGAA
>JAOXOE010028785.1:0-15523 GCA_028565055.1 Phoeniculus purpureus
AGGGCCAATGGGTGTGAGCTGGAACAGAGGAGGTTCCACATCAATATGAGAAGGAACTTCTTCCAAGCAGTGAGGGTTACAGAGCACAGGAAGGGGCTGCCCAGGCGGTTTGTGGAGTCTCCTTCTCTGGAGACATTTCAAACCTGCCTGGCCATGTTCCTGTGCGACTTGATCTGGGAGATCCTGCTGTGGCCGGGGGATTGGACTGAATGATCTTTCGAGGTCCTTTCCAATCCCTAATATTCTGTGATTCTGTGTTTCCACCTTCTTTGCCAACCTGGAATGGATCTGCTGATAAGCAGGTGTTGCCCTCTTCTGGTGAATGTAGTAAACTTGTGATCATATAAAGAATGCTGGGGATGTTGTATATTTATTTTAAATGTCATTATTTTCCTATCTATTCCCCCCCACCCCCTTTTTCCCCTGCCTGAAACAAAAGATGAAAATTCAGGAGAAACAGCTGCAACGACCATTTCTGGTAAGGAAATCGAGACTTCACTGATTACTGCAATGTTTGTTATTTCCTGGTAGATAAATCTTCTGCCTTTACATGAGGTAATGCAGAAAAGTTGTAATGTGTGTAAATCTCAGTATTTCGTATTTTCATTGTTTATTTTTTGGAGAGAAAATGCTGTCCTTCACTTTACTTTGTAATGAATTAGCCTATGCTTGGGGATGAAGTAAGTGCAAGGAGCCTTTTGTCTGTTAACACAAGCAGTGACCATTTTGAACTGGCAGAGATGGAGCACTGCAGTGAAAGATCTCCCTCTCATCTGTTTCAGCTACTCATTAGTTGTCTTAGAAAATCAGGTGTCTTCAGGATCGTTACTTAACAACCAAATAAGCATTGCATTTACTCTGAGTGTGGACTTAAAAGGGCGCTTTTTGAAAGGCTCGGAATGGCTGGTCTGGTTGGAATAAATAAATGAATGAAAGAAATGAAATAAACAGAATGGAGAACTGCCTCTCCCTTTGCATGTAATGAAGCAGATTGCTTTTTGTTATTGATATGCAATTATTTTTTATGCAAAGCCACCAACTTTTCTTGGTTGTACTTAAGATATTGTTTCTGCTGATGACAGTGATGCTTTTAGTGAAGAAGTTTGGAAAGCATAATGTTCTGCTGTTATTAAGCTACTCTGGCCCATCTTTTAAAATACACTGCGTGAATGTTGGAGAGATATGAAGTGGACCTCTAACACTGTGTATTCCTGTGCTGGCTCCTAACATGTGCTTACTAAGCACATACTTCCTGAGCAATCTTTACATTTTGTAATCATAAAATGGCCAGGGTTGGAAGGGACCTTAAAGATCATCTTGTTCCAACCCCCATGCACAGGCTGGGACACCTTCACTAGAGCAGGTTATTCAGGGCCCCAGCCAACCTGGCCTTCAACACTGACAGCGATGGGGCAGCCACAACTGCCTTGGGCAACCTGTTCCAGCCTCTCACCACCCTCGCAGCAAAGAATTTGTTCCTCATGTCCAAACTCAGCCTTGCCTCTTCAAGTCTGGAACCCTTTCCCCTTGTCCTCTCACTACCACCCGTGTCAAAAGCTCTCCCCCAGCTTTCTTGTAGACCCCTTCAGCTTTCCAATCTACTAGAAGGTCACCTGAGAGCCTCCTCCTCTCCAGGCTGAACAACCCCAACCTGCTCAGCCTGTCCTTGTAGGGGAGATACCTGGCCATGCTATGATTCTAAATATAAATAAAAATACTAATACAGTTTTTACTACTCTTTTTTCTTTTTTTCCAGAATCCTCTATTGTTACATTTATCACCTACCCTAGTAATGCTTCAGGCGAGGTTTTATTAAGGATTCTTTTACTTAGATTTAGTTAGATTTAGGGTTTTTCTAGATTGAAAAAAAATTACTAGATTTTTATTGTTCTTACTGTTTTTTCTTCTTCAGGTCTGACTTCAGAGGAGACTACACAAACTACAGGTGAGAATTAGCGTGAAGTGTTTTGATATATCCGTAGACAGAGTGTTTTCTATTCTGAGTACAGAATGTCTGAGTATAAAGTAGGAAATTTATTTTGGTGGCATGTAATTCATAGACATTTTAAGATAAAATGTGAAAAGTTAATTCTAAAACTTTATATTTGGGGTTTGTTTTTTTTTTTTTACAGAAGCCTTTAACATCACTGATGATTACTCCACCATAACACCAAGTAAGATTCATATATCTCTACTGACCTTCTTCTGTGGTCCTTGGTCTATGTGAGTTCAGGAAGTCTGCTCCTAAATATTTTGAATAGGTGTTTTTTTTCCTTGCTATTATGGTGTGTCATACCACCAGTCTGCGTTTGCATTTCATTTCCAGTATCCTAGAAGGTTTAAGTCTGCAGTACTCACTTAGATGGCAACAGATGAGCAGAGGGCTGGAGCATCTCCCCTATGAAGACAGGCTGAGCGAGTTGAGGTTGTTCAGCCTGGAGAAGAGGAGGCTTCCAGCTGACCTTCTAGCAGCTTTCCAACCTCTGAAGGAAGGAGGCTACACAAAAGCTGGAGGAGGGCTTTTGACATGTGTGCATAGTGAAAGGACAAGGGAAAAAGGTTCCAGACCTGAAGAGGGGAGATTGAGGTTGGACATGACGAACAACTTCTTTGCTTTGAGGGTGGGGAGATGCTGGAACAGGTTGCCCAAGGCAGTTGTGTTTGCCCCATCCGTGGAAGTATTGAAGGCCAGGTTGTCTGGGGCCCTGAGTAACCTGCTGCCTGTGCAAGAGGGTTGGAACTAGATGATCTTTAAGGTGCCTTCCAACCTTGGCTATTCCATGATTGTATAAGATAGAAGAGTTTGGATGTTTGAACAGTTTTAGTTTCATGCTGTCGTAAGTAGCTTTATTAGGCACTGGAATGGACTGCCCAGGGCAGTTGATGGAGTCTCCATCACTGGAGGTGTTTAAGGACAGACACTTAATGTGGCCCTCAGTGCCCTGGTCTGACTGATATAGTCATGTCAGGTCATGGGCTGGGCTTGATGATCTTACAGGTCTGTTCCAGCCTCAATAATTCTGTGATTATGTGACTTGGATCCTCAGAAGCAGTATAAGAAAGGCATTAAAGTGCTGGAGCAGGGCCAGACAAGGGCAACAAGGCTGAGGAGAGGTCTGGCAAACAGGCCCTATGAAGAGCATCTGAGGGAACTGGGGTTATTTAGTCTAGAGAGGAGGAGGCTGAGAGGAGACCTTCTTGCTCTCTACTGCTACCTAAGAGGAAGTTGTAGCAAGGCTGGTGCTGGTCTCTTCTCCCAAATTACTAGTGATAGGACAAGAGGAAATGGCCTCAAGTTGCGTCAGGGGAAGTTTAGATTGGATCTCAGGAAGAAGTTGTTTCCTGAGAGTGGTTGGGCACTGGGACGGGCTGCCCAGGGAGGTCGTGGAGTCACCATCTCTGAAGGGGTTTAAAACCCAAGTAGCTAAAGCACTTGAGGCCATGGTATGGGTTAGAGAGCTCTTGGGATGAGGGCTGGACTTGATGGTCCTGGAGGTCTTTCCCAGACATAATGATTCTATGTGTTACCTCTTCAGTGAATACTGTCATATATGAAAATCTTACTTATTCTATGCATATCTCTGTTTTATTTGGTTTTTAAAAGCGTGGGAAAAACAGGGATCATTTGCACATGGGTGTTCAGGAGAAACTTACAGAAAATTATTTAAAATTAATTAATCAAAACCAGCATGTTTCACTGTGAATAAGGAGGCTTGGAAAATATTGTAAGTGTCTTAGAGAAGTGAAGCCTGTGCCTTATGTGATACTTCTAAGAGGTAAAAACCATTACACATAAAACATTGAAATTATTGTGAATATGTATGTTTGGCAGTACTGGATTGAAGTTCAACTTTTTCACTTAGTGGATGTTTTTTTGTTCCCCCAACTCTACAGCAGGAGAAGCCATTTTATGCAACATAACACGCGTCTGTAATTTTTCAGGTTAGTCTGGGTTTTTTCCTTTGTTTTCTGTTTTGAATAATGAACTCCAGGTACTGGTATAGGTTGGGGACTGATCTGTTGGAGAGCAGTGTAGGAGAAATGGACCTGCAGTTCCTGGTGGCCAGCAGGATGACCATGAGCCAGCAATGTGCGCTCGTGGCCAAGGCAGCCAGTGACATCCTGGGGTGGATTAGAAGGGGGCTGGTTAGTAGATAGAGAGAGGTTCTCCTCCATCTCTACCCTGGTGAGACCACATCTGGAATCTTGTGTCCGGTTCTGTGCCTCTCAGTTCAAGAAGGACACAGAACTGTTGGAGAGAGTCCAGCATAGTGCCACAAAGATGATGGAGAGGAGCATCTCCCTGATGAGGAAAGGCTGAGGGAGATGGGTCTCTTGAGCTTGGGAAAAAGGAGACTGAGGGGTGACTTGGTTTAGGTGATCCTGCTGTTGAAGGCGGATTGGACTAGATGATCTTTCGAGGTCCCTTCCAATCCGTAATGATTCTATGATTCTATGACCCCCATTCATGTTGATAAATATGGAAAGGGCAGGCAGGTGTCAGGAGGATGGAGCCAGGCTCTTCTCAGAGTCATCTAGACACTGACCAAGGGGCAGTGGGTGTGAGCTGGAACATACAAGGTTCCACATGATCTTCCCAGTGATAGTGACAGAGCACTGGAAGGGGCTGCCCAGGGGAATTATGGAGTCTCCTTCTGTGGAGACGTTTAAAACCTGCCTGGACATGTTCCTGTACAACTTGATCGAGGTGATCCTGCTGTGGTGGGGGACTGGACTGGATGATCTTCCGAGGTCCCTTCCAGTCCCTCACATGGTGTGATTCTGTGATTCAAGGTGCTATGTAAAAGCTAGCTCTGTAATAAATTTTATTTTCAAATTTAGGTAGATTTTATATAATTTGTAAAAATAGTATAAAATGTGAGGGGATTTATTTAAAAGTTATGTTTATTGTGTTTTTAATCTTCTATTAGAAAGAGACAGAACAAATACCTGTCATCCCCCAACAGTCTGACACAGTAAACTACTAGATGAATGGGTGGCTGCAGGAAAAGAAGGGTTGTAGAAAAACCCTTCTCCAAAAAGAGCCAGCTTTTAAGGACTGGGAAATGATGCTCTCAGTTCTGACCTCCTGAATGCTCCTTACTCCACAAGAAACTAGTTTTCTGAGTATAACTTTGTCTTTACCCTCACGTTTTATTCTCACTGCAGGACTCAGATTTGTCCTAATAGTAATGAATTAATAGTGCTGTTAGATCTTCTTATTGTTAAAATGCAGTGCAGTTTTTATGTCTTGGGGGAAAGAAATACCAGAACTGGAAAGAATTTGAAGATGGCCAACAGAAATAATTGTAGAGAAAATAATGAAGCTATTGGACAAGTCATTTATGGAAATAGTAAGTGAAAAGATGGAAGAACATGCAAAAATAGTCCGTTATCAAGAAAGCTAGTTTTGGTGTTTGTCATTCCCTGCTATAATACCACAAGGCAGTGAATTTTAAATTCCCCAATAATTTTACACTGTGTGGTTTAGCACTGATTGTCTTAACTTTATTGCCTTTTGGTTTTAGTGTTCTGTGTGGGCAAGGCCAGACTTCAGGCAAATGAAGAAACTAATACATCACTAAATGTAGAAATAGTAAGTGCTCTCTCTTAAAACTTTATTGTAAAGAAGGTTTAAATGAGTTTCTTTGTCTACACACATTGACTTCTTAACATTATTTGTACTGGTTTGGATACTTGTATGTTGTTTCAAATACAGTTTGCTGTGCAAATTAATGTTTGCAATGGATGCATCTACTCTCTCTCTCTTAAACAGAAGCTCTGCAGCTGAATTTTAGAATTGCATCTAAATCAGTAAGGGCCGGTGTTATCTGTGTGGCTGCTGAAAGGAGAGGGGAACCCTAGCTAGTCTAAGACAGGAACTGTCTAATTAAGAATCTACATTAGGCATTTAGAATCTTCCTTTGGAGATTCATGTAAACACTTGCTTTCAGTGGGCAAGCATCATCAGATGGCAACAGTGTGGGCATAAACTGATTGTATCCTGGGAGTAATCTATGTAGAGATGCTCATAGAGTACTGTTTTATGCTTTTTGGCAAGTGACTAATCAGTTGCTAATGTTGTCACCTATGTGACACAAGTGTGTCTGCTTATACAGCAGAGGTTTAAGCGAAAGATGCAAAGCAAGTACCATAGACATTATTCAGTATCAAGTTAATGCTACAAGGATGAGAATGTTTAGTCATTGTAGACAGAAAAGGGAAAGGAGAATAAAAAAAAAAGGAGGACATTAGCTTTATCTTTCTCCTGCACATCCCTGTCTTCGCTCAGTCTGAGATCTCACACGCCAGTGTCTGCAAGCACAAGAGCACTCAGTAACATTAATGCAGAGAGCTGGCGCACAGGTGTACGTGTAACATTGAGTTTGGGCACAGGTAGGTCCCTGGCAAAAGCCACCTCTGCGTTGTGTTGTGTTTCAATGATGATAACACCCACTGAAACAATCCCAGTGTATTAATACTGTGCTACAGTTATTAGAAAAGCACGTTTTCTGTTTCTTAATAATATTAATTTTAGCAGAATGTTTCTTGGGTAACATCAGTACCATCTCTGTTAGATGATAGTGCTCACTGCTTGATGAAATGTAAAAGTAGCTGGTAATGATGGCAACCAGAAGACTGTAAGAATGCAGATCTGTGAAGGGCCTTTAGATGAACCTTAGTGTATCCCCTGTCTCAAAGACCAGAGCAGATATATATGTTCCTGTGCCACTTGGTCTAGGTGGTCCTGCTCTGGCAGTGGACTAGATGATCTTTTGAGGTCACCTCCAATCCCTAATGTTCTGTGATTCTGTGATATTCCTACCATGTCTTTCACCTCAATTCTTGTAGTTACTCCCATGATTGTATGTGGTCTGTTACTTAGGTTCTATTGCTGCAGTTACAGTTAGAAGGTTAGTTCAGCACTGGGTCTAAGCTGTTTTTGTTGCAAACTAAGCCAAATTCCTAGTTTTCCAACACAAGGTATGATGAGATTACTGTCCTCTTGCCCACAGCCTTCACAAATCAGATCCTGTCATTTTTATTCTATGAACCAGTTCCTCCCATAAGGTGTGACAGCAATTTCATGGTGAATGAACGTTTGTCAAAATGTATTAATGAGAAAATACGCTGCTTATCGTTGCCATTTCAGACTACTGGCAAATGTGAAATGAACATGTTTCTTTTAAGGATGAAAACTACTAGTTTTACTTAGTCATGGAATCTTTGTTTCTAACAGATTAATAACATAACCAGCAAAAATCAAGTTACAAAAGTGATTGCATTTCCAGCACCTACCCCACAAGAACTGAGGTAAGTCATTCTGAAAAAGGATTGACATCTTTGTTATAGAAGCATAGAGTCATAGAATGGCCAGGGTTCGAAGGGACCTTAAAGATCATCTAGTTCCAACCCCCCTGCAGAGGCAGGGACACCCTCACTAGAGCAGGTTACTCAAGGCCCCAGCCAACCTGGTCTTGAACACTGTCAGGGATGGGGCACTGCATAACTGAAGTGTTTCATGAGTTGTAACTTGCTGAGCTTTGACAAAAAGCTCCTATTGTTTAGGATAGTTTTAGTTGTGTTTTCTGTACCACTAGAGTTTATTTAAAATTAATTTCAACTGATTTCCTTTTAGATTCTTTAGTTTCCTTGGAGCTCAGCAAGTCCCAAAGGCTGAGGATACTGATACTAGTACTAATAAGAACAAGAATATCACCCGAGGTTATGAGTTGTGGGTTGTTCAGAATGCCTGTCTGGCTGATGCTTTTCATGAACAAATAATGTTTCATAATTTCAGAGACTGGGTCTGTCTTGTAGGAAATTACTAAGAGAACTTTCATAGCTGCATGGTTTTTTATAGATATTCTCGGAGCCGTATCTGTATTTTGATTGGGGAAGTAGTTTCTTCTTTGACAGGCTTTATAAGGAAGGGTTTGAATGAGTGAATATATCTGTCCCCAAAACTTACAGGGAAAATCAACAAGAACTAATTGGCCAACAGATCTTGTTTGTAGAAGAAATCCTTCTTTCTTATTCATTCTATGTATGTGGCTTTGAGTATAAATGTAGAATTCTGTTTTCAAATGTTTCCTTAGCAAAAGCCAATGTGAAGGTTTCTCTTTTGCTCTTTTAAAGAAGTGAATTGATGATGTCAAAATGTGATGACAAAGGTTTAACCTTAGTTTGTGGAATGACTGGTAAAGGACAGCTTTTACAATGTGGAATCCTTTGTGATTTCACAATACTAAAACTGGCATGATGTAAAAAAAAACCCACTGATCAACTGGGATTATTTTTATTCTCAGTAATTGCTTGTTCTTGTCATTCTATTGTAATTACCTGTAGAAACAAAGCTAGAAACCCTCCATAATGCTAACTCTTTATTTTAAAGAATTTCAGAGTTCAACAAGACCTTGCAAGCAGTGAGTGAGGTAAGGTCACTAGTTGTTCGTGTTTGGAAAATGTTTTGCCAGTTTATTTCTGATAATGTCATTAACAAAGGATGAGCCCTGTTTTCTCCTGACAAAACTGTTTTCTTCTATTTTTCACCTGTCATTCCAGTCCTCCGTTTTGCAATGCAGCGCAGAAAACCACAGGTTTGTTGTTAATTTTTTAACAATGATATCTTTGTCTGCTTCATCTGTCCTGTGATACATCAAGTATGAACTGAGTCCAAGCTTTATAGAAAGTTAATTCTGAGAAGCAAAACAGCCTGGAGAAATATTTGCAGGCTGACAAATTCTGATTCCACTATTCTCCTAGCATTAGTGTTCTGGTTTGGTGGGGTTATTTAGATGTTTTTTGACCAAACTGCATTGCTTTTTATTAATCTTAGGGTGAAACACAGGCTTGCCTGCCACATTTCTTCTGCTTCTTTGTATTAGCTGAGTCACATAGCAACTTTACCACTAAGGCTATGGAATTTGGGACCATCCAACTTCCAGAGCTTGTGAATACGAAGCAATCTTTATGAGGGAATTACTTTGGACATAACGAGTGGCTGTTCTTTGGCATGGGAAATCAACCATCTTCAGGGTAGGGGAAGCCTTAGACGGTAACGAGTTGAGTTTGGTGCACATATGATACTGGAATAGCAAGGCTGCTCCACAGAGGTGATCCTGAAAACAATGAAATGTAGGTGATATCCTTCAATTGAATTGCTATTCATCACTAAATTGCTGGTCAGCTTGCAAATACGGTATTCTAAAACAAAACACGGAACTTCCTTTCCCCAGATACTTGTATCTGGGGTTTATATTCCTGGGTTAGAATGAAAGAAAAGTCTGTATCACTCAAATACAGAAGAGTTCGGATCACATCTTTGTGTCACACTGGCAGTAGTTAAGGTACTCCTGTCATTCTTGTTAGCTGGAAAGAGACTTCACTTGATCTTTTATGCAATGCCTTTCACTCGTGTGTCTGAGTCTGCTGAACACGAAGAATTGACAGAATCACAGAACATTAGGGATTGGAAGGGACCTCGAAAGATCATCCAGTCCAATCCCCCTGCCATAGCAGAATCACCTTGACCAAGTTGCACAGGATTACTGTAAGTTTGTTAGTTTAGACAGGGTTTCAAGTCATATAACCATTATTGTAAATGCGTACCTTCATGCTTGAATCATAAAATTGTAAAATCATAGAATCATTCAGGTTGGAAAAGACCCTTGAGATCATAAAGTCAAACCAGTCACCCTACTCTACCAAGTTCACCGCTAGACCAGATCTCTAAGGACCACATCAAATGATCTTTAAACTCATCCAGGGATGATGACTCAACCCCTTCCCTGGGAAGCCTGTTCCAGTGTCTGACCACTCTTTCAGTAAAATAATTTTTCCTCATTTCCAGCCTAAAGTAATAACTCTGAATTACATGACCCTAAATTTAAATGAGTCATTTAAATTCTCTTTAAAATCAAGAAAGGGAGCTCTGGGTTTCCCCCGGTGATGGAGATTTCATATACACAGACATCGCCACCTAGGAGACTTAATAGTTCCTCTCAGGAATTTCTTTACAGTAAGAGTTATTATCTTTACAAATATATTCTTCACTGGAGATGTTTAAGACCCACCTGGACATGTTCCTGTGTGACTTCGTCTAGGTGATCCTGCTGTGGCAGGGGGATTGGACTGGATGATCTTTCAAGGTCTCTTCCAATCCCTGATGATTCTGTGATTCTATGAACATTAGGCAGGGGGACTGGACTAGATGATGTTTTGAGGTCCCTTCCAAACCCTAATGTTCTGTAATTCTGATTAGGGATTGGAAGGGACCTCGAAAGATCATCTAGTCCAACCCCTCCCCCAGCCACAGCAGGATTCTAGCCTTTAACAACAGAACTGGACAAAAAAAACCCAAACCCCTATCAAAACCACCAGGAAAAAGGCACCCCTAAAAATACAAACAGAAACGAGTTTCAAAGTAAGGAGCAAAATCCTGAGCTAAAAAAAACAAACCAGAGGTTGTAAATCCAACAACAAAAATTCTAAATGGACAATTGTAAAGTTGTAGAACCATTAGCTGCGTGGTGACATGAAGTCTAACGAACGTAACGACACAGAGGCAAACAAATACACTGCAGCAACAGCTAAAATTGAGTTTTCGTGTGGGGCTGTACTGTTAACGTGCTCAGGGGGTTTGTTTTGTGGGGGTTTATTTATAGTAGAAACTCAGACTCTCAAGCTGTGGATGTAGATGAGGGCAGATCCTCGAGGTTTATTGTTTTGCTAGTCATGGTTACGCTCCTAGTGAATGTTCCTTGAAAACACAAAGTCCCTCACCTAAGAAATAAGTGTCGTACCTTTTGTGTTGCCACCCTTGAGGCTTTCTTTTGACATCTGAATATATAAAGGGAACAATTAAAAGACTCCCAAACTGAATATGCTGGTCTGCAGCTCTGCTTACCTCACTGTCATGATGCTTCACAATCTGCAGCTCAAAAAATTCCTCCTCCTCTTCTGCAACAAGGGTAGCGTCCCAGCCGCCCGCTTCTGGGTCATCAAGGTTATCTTGGGAACTGAAGTCATCAGCTGGAAACAAAAGCGAACGCAGGAGGTGAGGAGACACAAAGCAATTATCCTGTTCAGACACATCCGGCAAGTCATGAATTCGCATTTTCATCCCCAGCTCCCCAGCTTGTTTACTCTGCCTACAAAGGAGAAGCTCCCTGCATTGTTCCTCCTCAAAAAGAATCCAATTTCTATACAGAAAGAGTGTTACCCACTCCCTTAGGTGCACTCATTTTACTACTGCTATTCTACTTACTAAACATCTGTGAGGCTGTTGAAGCCTACGGTTCCTTCCATATATACTGCTGGGCATTGTAAAACGTTCAGTGAAAAATGTGTGCTCTTAAATGACTCTTCCTGCCATTCCAGGCATCTCTTCACTCTGCTCGCTGGTGTGAATTCTACAATGTCACGGGCTGTACAAAGTTTGTCTCGAAGTACTCACTGCAGGAACCACTTACCATTCAAATCAAGGAAAATAACAGGGATGTGAGTTTCCATACCAGGCACAGGAGTCCTAAAATGTAAGGTGGAGATGATGGCAACACGTAAGTGAAGGCAGATTTACCCAGCACACACCCCTCATGATACAGCCCCACGGTACGAGACATCCAGTAGAACTGCAGCTTTCAGCCAGACCACTGACAACCTTGGAAAATGCCTTCACTGTGATTTACTCTTGCAGGTTTTGAGAGGTTCAGCTAAGCTGGTGTTTCTTTTACAGCAGCTCTCTTAGAAGCAGGTTCCTTGACCTCTGCTTTCAGGAATTCTCCATCCCTCCGAAACGCTGACAGCAAAGTTAAATTCATTTACTCTGACACAGACATTTACCAAATGCAAACCCCTCTGCATCTGGCAGTGAAGAGAGCAGAGGGAGAGCTCAGAAAGTCTAAAGACTTTAAGACTCCTTGTGGCAAAGGTCTGTAGCCGTCTCATGACAAATTTGGACTTAACGAACCTTAATGGTGAGCAAGAGAAGGCTGGAGTCTCACGTAATACGTAAGGTGCTTGAATCACAGGGAACATCTCCTCTGGTTTCAAAATGTGTTCAAGCCAGATTTTCCTTTTCAATTAAGTCCCCTGCAACTCCACTGTCTTCAAAGACTTTGATGCGAAAGGTGACGTGCATCCAACAAGCAATTGCCATTTTGATGTCTCACAACAACTAGTTTGACCAACAAACTTCAGCTCAAGACTCTGTGGCAATTCCATCAATAAACACCGTCAGAGGATCGCCCAGAAAAAAATTCAGAAGGTTGAAAGCAGCTGAAGAGAAGAGGTTTGAAGTGAAAACACCTTATCTGCGGCTGTTCCTCGCAGCTGCTACTGCAGGTCAACCTCAGCCTGGTGTAGTTTATAACTTTTAATGTTTAGAAGACTACACGCACGGCTTGCCGGCTAAACAGACCGCCCGCCCAAACCAGGAGCGCAACCAACTGCCCCGGCAGACGCAACTTGATTATGACACAGCAGGCTCTTAAGTGAATGAACCAGGTCATTAACATATTAGCTAATTTTTGCAAATGGCCAGTGCGGTGGCAATAAATATTGATTTCGGTTTTTTTCAGAAGGTCGTAATTGCACTCTGATCAATACCAGCACAGTTTACCAAATAGCATTTCTGGGTTTCAGACACACAGCCTAATGAAATAACAGAAGCAAGAGCCCTAATTTTAACAGCTTTGCTCATGCAGGGAACGGAGGTCAGCAAGGAAATGGCAATGATCCAAGCCAGGCACAGGCCTCGCATTGCTCTTCCCCTTACTCTCGCATATGGCAATGTATGTTCATACCACTCTGCTGGAGCTCCAGGGATCCCACTGCCAGCAGAAGGAACCATCACAGCATTTCTCTCTTCAGTGAGTGTCAGCCTCATCTCTAAGAGCTGTGCCTCCCGGTCAGCATCATCTTCTGTTTTATCTGGACAATAAAGGGTGTCAGGCAGGACAATATTTCTTACTCAGTGCCTTTGTGGAGTCTCCTTCTCTGGAGACATTTAAAACCCAGCTGGACATTTTCCTGTGTGACTTGGTCTAGGTGATCCTGCTGTGGCAGGGGGATGGGACTGGATGATCTCTCAAGGTCCCTTGCGATCCCTAACGTCCTGTGATTTATCAGGAGTCAATGATGTTATACCATCCATAAGAGAATTAAACCTGTCCTGCTCAGCAATTCAGCACACAAAGAAGGAACACCCAGTGTGCAAGAACCAGGCACAGTTCTCACAGAATCACAGGATTACAGAATGCGTTGGGTTGGAAGGGACCTTTAAAGGTCATCTAGTTCAACATCTCCTGCTCACCGTATCTTTAACTAGACATCTTTAATTAGATCGGGTTGCTCAGTCCCATCAAGCCTGACCTGGAAGGCATCAAGGGATGGAGCTTCAACCACCCCTCTGGGCAACCTGGTTCCAGTGTTTCACCACCCTCATCCTAAAGAACTTTCTTTAACATCCAACCTAAATCTACCCTGGTCTTGTTTACAACAGTTGCCCCTCATCCTGTCGCTCTTGTGAAGAGTCCTTCACCAGTTTTCCTGCAGGCCCCCTTGAGATACTGGAGGGCTGCTATAGGGTCTCCCTGGAGACTTCTCTGGTCTTCCCTAACTTTGACTCCACTGAAGCAAACTACTGCTGAATTCAGAGATCCAACTCTTCACCAGTTCCTTTCTCCAAATCTTGCAGTAGCCGAAAATAAAACGTGGGTGTGCGACTCTCAACCTACCGCCAGTGGCGCCTGCAATGGGATTTTGCTTACCAGGCTTCCCAACGAGCTTTTGCAATTGCTGATCCAGATACTCCTGACGCTTGGTTAAGGCACACAGCCACTTCCGACGGAGCCTCTCCAAATCCCTGTCCTGTAAAGAGGTGAAGCAGTCATGTTCAGTACCGATGCAGAGAGCCAAGGTTTCCTACTTGTGGAGTACACATGGCCCCAAGCATTCAGCTCATCCTGTACCCAAGAGGCAGTAAGAAAGCAGAGCAGATCTCCAACAAGGCACTTAGCTCATCTCTATTTTCTTTTGCATGGGACAACTTAGAGAAACACAGAATAACTCTGGTTGAAAACACCTCTGGACATTGGCTGGTCCAACCCCGCTCTGTTCCCAAAGCAGGATCAACCACAGCAGCCTGCTCAGGGCTATGTCCAGTCAGGATCTGAGTCTCTCCAAGGACAGAAACTCCAACAACCTCTCCAGGCAACATGTTCCAGTGTTTGACCACTACTTTATATGGAGACTTGCTGCCTCTTGTCCATTCACTGGATATCACCGAAAAGAGCCTGGCTCTGTCTGCTTTACCCCTTCTCACTTAGACACACTGGGGCAAGACCCCCTCTGAAGTCTTTTCTTCACCGTGAAGAAACCCCAGTTCTCTTAGCCTTTCCTCACAGGCCCAAACCCTTAACTTCCCACACTTCACATGAAGTACTTCTGCTTGCCAGCCTGAGGCTGTTACTCTGTTGAATTCTCAGCAGATACCTCGCTGAACTCACCTTACTTTATACAGCTTCTTTGCCTCTGAATTACTTTAAAACTCACTAAGCTGGACATCCCAGTCCTTATCGATGTCTCCCCATTCACACCCAGTGTTCAGCAGTCTCATGCTAGGAATGCATCCCTGCCCCACGCTAAGCCACTCGTTATGGCGTCTGCAGCTGACTCTTTTAAAACATTTTTTCTGATGTGTTCACGTCCCTCAAAAAAACCCACCTCAGTATCCTTAAGAACGTTCAGCTCATTTGTCTCTGCACATTCATCAGAAATGATGAATGATCCTCTACATGCAGCACGCTGGGTGCCACAAAGATGAGCTGTCAGCTCCGGGATGCCTTCCGGCAACCCTCCTTTATGGCAACAGCAGTTCAGATTCATTCCCCATCAAACTATAACAAACGGGTGGAGGCAGGACGATAAACTACGGTTGTATTACTCACCTGCAGAGCCCAACAAGCGTGCTGGAATCTGTCGGAGAGCACTAAACCTGTGTCTCAGGTTGCTCACGTTATACATGGCGATGAGGAGCTTTTGTGAAAGTTACTCACAAGAAGATGAAAAATACATCACAGATATTGCACCTCATCAGTCGCCCTGATGGCTCACGTTGCTGTGATACTATGTGTGTAAAAGAATGAATCGGGCGCTGATCTCAGTAGTTTTATCACTGCTGTGTCAGGGCTGCAGGAAGAGAATCCCCCCTTTGCTTGCCCAAGGTCTGGCAACCATGTGACCACTCCAGCTCTCACACGCAGCACATTCGTAACATGGAACAGCGTGAAGTCTCCTGACTGAAGCACACAGAACCACAGGGATTGGAAGGGACCTTGAAAGATCATCCAGTCCAATCCCCCTGCCACAACACAATCACCTAGATCCAGTCATTAGGGATTGGAAGGGACCTCAAAAGACCATCCAGTCCTATCCCCTTGCTGCAGCAGGATCCCCTTAGGCTCCTTTTTTCCCAGCTCAAGAGACCCAGCTCCCTCAGCCTCTCCTCAGCAGGGAGATG
>JAOXOE010028786.1:0-15522 GCA_028565055.1 Phoeniculus purpureus
TCTTGCTGAATGGCAGCACAGTCTGCTGGGGTGTCAGCGACACCACCCAGCTTTGTGTCATCAGCAAACTTGCTGACGCTGCACCCTAATCCCTCATCCAAGTCATGATACACTCTATGTCCTTATTGAGATCATCAATAAAGATGCTGAGCAGAGATGGTCCCAACACCGAGCCCTGAGGCACAGCACTAGGGACAGGCCGGCTGCTGCATTTAACTCCATTAACCACCACTGTCTGGGCCCACCCGTTCAACCCGTGTTTTATCCAGCAGATTGTGTGCTTGTCCAATCCATGATCAGGTTCGTCAGGCAGGACCTGCCTGTAGTAAACCCATGTTGACTGGGCCTGATGCCCTGGTTGTCCTGTATGTGCAGTGTGATGGCACTTGAGATGATGTGTTCCATGACCTTCCCTGGTAGCAAGATCAGACTGACAGGTCTATAGTCTCCTGGATCCTCCTTTCTGCCCTTCTTGTAGATGGGTGTTAGATTTGCCACCTTCCAGTCCATTTTCATTGGGACTTCCCCAGCTAGCCAGGATTTCGAGTAAATAATGGAAAGTGGCACATCTGCCAAGTCTTTCAGCACCCTTGGGTGCAACCCATCTGGCCCCATAGACTTGTTTATGTTTAAGTGATGTAGCACACTGCTTACCACTTCCTTTCCAATTGTGACAGCCTCATTCTGCTTCCCCTCTCTGTCTCCAAGCTCATGAGGTCTGTTGTCCAGCAAACACCTAGTTCCACTGCTGAAGACTGAGGCAAAGTAGGCACTGAGCACCTCAGCCTTTTCTGCATCATCTGTCACTAGGTTTCCCTCTGGATCCAACACAGGATGGAGATTTTCCCTGGTCCTTCTTTTCTTTGCACTTTTAGTTATCCTTAGCAGCTGTAGCTGAGCTGAGCTCCAGCTGTTCTTTGGCCCTCCTGATCTCCTGATTTTCTTTCTGCAGAGTTTTCTGAAGATTCACTCGTTGTCACCAGCAGCTTCTCCTCTCTGTAACTGCACCTCTGTGGTGCTCACTGGGCTGAGGCAGAGGAAGGGGAGCTGGCAGCTGAGGCTGGAAGGAGCAGCAGTGTTCAGGGTGGATAAATGAGGTGCAAGCAACCTATTTTCCTCCTGCTTTACAGCTGCTCACCTTCCACACTTGTGTGGTGACATGTCAGGCCAGGATGTTCCTCTTGTCTCTGCATGTCTGGGTGGTACCACACTGGCCAGTAAATCCCTCATCCCTGTGTGGGCACAAAAACAAGCATTTGGCACCTGCTTCCTCTCCTGGAGATGCTCAGCACTCGCTTCCCTGTGCTCCTGCTGCCTCCATGCCACCTCCCTGGAGTCCCAGCTCAGAAGCACCTCTCAGGCTGTAGCATCAGCTGTCCTTGGGTTTCCAGCTCTGAGCCAGGCACCGGCTCCACTGCATGTTTAGCACTGCTGATGTGATGGGTGCCCAGATGCTGAGTAACTGCCCAAGCAGAGTCTAGCTTGGAGTGGTGGCACCTAGGACTGTTTCTTCCCATTTGGGTAATGGAGAGCGTTTGGGTAGGTAATTGGAAGAGAAGCTGCCTCCTCTCAGCCAGGAGAGGATTTGGGTCAAGAGATTCTGTGATCCGGACACCATTTCTTTGGGACATTGAGGCAAACAGGACTTGTCACTGGCTGCAGTTATCTGAGAGGAAGGGGTAAAGAGGTGGGAGTTGGTCTCTTCTAACAAGATAACAAGTGACAGGACAAGAGGAAATGGCCTTAGGCTGCACCAGGGGAAGTTTAGGTTGAACATCGAGGATAAGCTTCTTCCTGGAAGGGGTCATCAGGCCTTGGAGCAGGCTGTCCAGCGAGGGGCTGAATCGCCATCCCTGGACACATTTCACAGCCGTGGTGGTCTGGAGCTTAGGGACAGGGTTTAGTGGTAGGGATTGGGACAGCTGGGCTAATGGTTGGACTTGATGATCTTAAAGGTCTTTTCCAACCTAAACAGTTCTGTGATTCTGTGGAAGGTTTTACCTGGGGGTAGACAAACCACTGCCACCCACTCTATTGTACCAGGACTGACACTTGCCTGCTGCTGCTGCTGTGCTGCAGGGCCAGGAAAGGACTCCCAGACGGACTCATCTTCCTGGCTGTGTGATGTCTCTTTTTAAAACCCTGTTTGTATTTTAAAAAATGGCAACAAATTTGTCAGTGCCTGTTTGGGGCAGAAGCTGCTGGCCCCTGAGTGCTGGGAGCTGCAGCACCAGCCATCTCCAGCAGAGCTGCATGTCCAGCTCAAGGCTGGAGATCCCTGGCCCGTACTCTCTGACTCAGTAGTCGTGCTGCTTTTCAGCCTGTGTTTGTAAAGGTAACTGGATCTTAACTTAGTTTGCTTCATTTTGTAATAACTTCCTATTTTCTCCAGTTCCTTGCCCACACAGCTCAGTGGAGCAGACCAGCAGGGTCCTAGCCTGATTCGTTGTGGGTGCACCACAGAACCACAAAACATCAGGGACTGGAAGGGACCTCGAAAGATCATCTAGTCCAATCCTCCTGCCACAGCAGGATCACCTAGATCACCCCACTTCTGGCAGGGTTGGGATACTCTGTTCCTGCTCACAGCTCCCCTAAAAGCATTTCTCCTGGTTAAGTCACGCTTATTTACTTGTCCCAGCAGCCCAAGTCTGGGGTTGTGGGTGTGTTTTAGAAGTCATTCCCCCCACCCCTGCAGAGGAGCTGGGGGGTGGTCAAGGATGATGGATACCTGCCCAACAGGAGAGCTTTGGAGCAGAGGGATGGGAGCAGTGAGTGGGAACAGCACTGTGGCACTGCTGTCTTCACTCTCTGCAAGGCTGCAAAAACCCACATGGAAACCTCCTGTGTCCAACCATAAAATGAAGATGCAAATGTTTCTAAATCAAGGTAGCTGCTTTAACACTAGCACCTACATTAAGACTGTGCATCTATGTGTGTGCTGCTCAGGCCACTCCACGAGCACTGGGCTCAGCTTTGGTCCCCTCTATAGAAAAAAAGGTGTGGGCAGGCTGGAGAGGGTCCAGATAAGGGCCACAAGAATGATCAAAGGACTAGAAGCCCTGCCATATGGGGAAAAGCTGGGACGGTTGGGTTAGTTCAGCCTTCAGAAGAGAAGGCTTAGGGGGGACCTTATCACCTTGTGCCAGGACATACAGGGTGGCTGCCAAGAAGATGGAGACTCTCTTTTCACAAGCAATCCCATAGAAAACACAAGGGGTGGTGGCTACAAGCTGCTCCTGAGGAGATTTCCATTGGCCTGAGAGCAATGGGCCACTGGAATGGTCTTCCCAGGGAAGCAGTGGATTCCACAGCTACAGACAGTTTTATGGCTCGGCTTGACGGGATGCTGGGCCACCTCATTTAAACTGGATGTCTTTAGTTTAAAGGGTTGGACTCAATGGTCCTTGAGGTCTCTTCCAACCTGTGATACTGGGATGCCCTGGTACCCTAGGGGAGAGGAAAAGATGCTCGGGAGAGTCCCTCACTAAGGAAGAGGTCTCAGTAGATGCTTCATCTGAGCATCTGTGGGGGCTACCAGGATTGTGTGGCCTTGTAGCTTGTGTCTCTCCTAGCCCCCATCTGCAGTTCCCTTAGGGTTTGCTGCTGTCTGAGGACCCCACTACTCCTCGATCTGCATGTCCAGCCTTTCTGTGCTTCCTTTCTTCTCCCCGCTGACCCATAATTAGGGTCAGACCCCAGACAATGGACCCATGCAGGAGTGGAAAGAGTAGTTGGTGTGGCTCAGGATGGCTAAGGAGGACCTCAGTAATGGTCTCAAACCACAAGGAGCAGAGTATCTGAGATGTGTGTGGTGTCCCCAAAGGCCTCTCTGAGTCTTGGCCGTCTTGACTCAGAGACCCTCAGCACATACCAGACTCAAATTCCAAGAAGCTCCAAGTCCTGTGTCACTCCTGCAAAACCTTGCCTTGCCCATCTCAAGCTGGAGGTGCCTGGTGAAGGTCCTGGTGTCTTCCCTAGAGTTCTAGAGCAGAGAACTCGCTCTGTTGCACCTCTGCAGGCAGACGTAGGTCAGACTGCCAGCGTAACGCCACTCTTCTTCTGCGCTGGAGATGCACAAGCAGGGAGACTAGGCTAGACCACGGGAGTTATCTGCCTCATCTCTTGAGAAATCTCTTCTTGTTCCTTGGCTTGGTGACTGATGCCTTAGCCCAGCTGGGGGGGCACTGGGTGACGATGCACGACTGGCAAAGAGAGCCTGAATCAGAGGCAGCAGCTGAGCTGAAGGTAGGGTCTGAGCGCGGTGCTGGCTGCAGGAGCTGTGAGGGCTTAAGCCTCAACACCTGGCCATGAGCTGGTTGCACATCTCCTGAAGGCAATCACATACTGGTGTCAGGGTTTGTCTGTGTGAGCCTTGATCCAAGGAGGGTTTTCTTACTCCTGGGAAGGGCTGCAGGGAAACAACGTTATGTGGGAACGTGCTCTTTGCTCTAAAGGGGTTAACGTCTGCTTCTTCCTGCCAGGCTGACCATGGAAAATGCTGCTCGTGCCAGGCACTAAAAGCAGGGCAGACATGAGAGCTCCTAGGATACAAGAACACAAACAACAGTTTTTCCACGAGCAGCGGAAACCAGCAAAGCCCGGTTTCCGATGGCTTTGTGCTGCGGGGTGGGGGCTACGCGTGGGCTCGCGCTGGCTGGTAGAAGCTAAACAAGGGCTCACCAGCTTCTCGTCGGCTACCAGACTTCACAGCGTTTTCTCCAGAGGAGAAGGCTCTGGAGGAACCTTGTGGTGGCCTTCCAGTACCTGAAAGAGGCCTCTCAGGAGGCTGGAGAAGACTGTTCACAAGGGCAGAGAACAATAGGATGAGGGGCCACGGTTTGAAGCTGGAAAAGGGCAGATTGAGGAAAACTTTCTTGAGTCTGAGGGTGGGGGATCCCTGGGACAGGCTGCTCAGGCTAGGAGCGGAGGCCCCATCCCTGGAGCCATTCAAGGTCAGGCTGGATGTGGCTCTGGGCAGTGTGGTCTGGTGAGTGATGGCCCCGCTTGTAGGAGGGTTGGACTGGATTGCCCTTGGAGATCCCTTCCCAATTCTATGGTTCTGTGAACATTTATGTTCCTGTAAGAGCTGTGAGCCCCTGTGCGGTGAGACTGGAAGTGTCACTAGAAGGGAGGCAGAGAGGTGAGCACAGATGGCTGCGGAAACCCGGCCCCATAGGGAAATGGGCTGTGCAGTGAAGGACACAGGCAGGACATCCTCTGAGGAAGTGTAGTGAAGTTTCCACCAGATTCTGCCCCAGACTACGCTTGCTCTGTGTGATGATGCTTGCTGTGCTAGGGATGAAGGTGTTGAAAGGCAGAGATGCCACTTGCCAAAGCGCTGGACTTGGCTACCCGGTGTCCCTAGGCAATGGAGGTGCTGCTGTGTTCAGCAGTCTGGCTCCTGGCCTTCACTTGGGAGAAGCTGCTGTCGATCTCCCTGTTTCAGCCCAGATTTGGTGTTCTGAGGATTCATCACCCCTGCATCCTGGATCTTGAGAGGTCTTGGGCTTGGTGGATCCTAAAGCAGAGCCTGCCCACTGATGTGAAATCTGAGCTGCATCAACCTGGGGAAGATGCTGCTGTAGGGTGACTGGCTTCAGGTGACTGCATAAAGCAAATGACATCTCAGTTCTCTTTTCTCATGCTGGGATCACCTCCCACTTGTTTTCTAGGAGAGAATGATGAAGAGATGTTCAGCAGATGCATGCTGGAGCCACACAGAAGCCAAACCTTCACAGGTTTTTTGCCAGCCCCTTCCTGGCAACAGCATCAGCCCAAAGCACCCTTTAAGGGGGAGCGGAGAGGTGGGGATGAGGCAGAGGTTTCTGAAGAAACCCCCGAAAGATGTTCTTACTGTTTTGTTCCTTATCAGGATGTAGTGGAGGCTCCTTTGTGACACACTGGTGGGGAGAAGGAGGAGGAAGGAGTTGCTGTGTCATCTCCATGAGGGTGGCAGTGGGGCCACTGGAGTCCCCTCACTCTGAGCACCCACCAGCAGGGAGAAGCCTTGGTGGAAATAGATGTCCTGTGAGTGAGTAGGGGGGATGGTAGAGCCCTGTTCTCATCCCCGCTCAGCTGGGAAGGCAGCAGCATGGTCCATACCCCCACCTTGATCTCCTGAGCCTCCTGAGCAAGTCGTGGCTCTGGTGTGCTGCTTGGCAAGTTGTCCCTCGTTCCAAGGGACGCTGCCCCCCAGCTAGCCAAGCTGGCCGGGAGGTTGCCTCGCATTGCTGGCAGAGCAGACATGAGCTGTGCGGTTTGCAGGAGGGAGACACAGACTGACATGGCTTGTTGGTACAAACACACTAGACATGATTGGTAGGATGGATGGGAAGGCAGGAGGTCTTAAGGTAAACAGAGCAAAGCTGGCAGATGACGGTGCCATCTCTGCTCAGCATCGCCGAAGCCTATTTATATAAATCATGTGAAACCTAAATTAGAATTTCACCCATCTGCTGTGCTCAGTAAATCGCTCTTCCACGGGCTCGACAAGCCAAAAAAAATGCTCCTCACTCCATAAGATCTGCCTCCAGCATGAGAAAGGTTTGTGTACAACCCCTGAGCTGGTGGCGTGGCTGAGAAGCTGCACATTGCAGTGTCCTGCGAGGCTGCAGGGCATGTTCTCACCAGATCCTCCCATGGACAGCAGGATCTCAACATCGAGGGCACGACAGGAAGAGATGTGGATGTTCAGTGAGAAGCCTCCAAGACTCCCCACGTGTGTGCGTGAGGACAAGGGCTCACCTTGACCTCGTGTGGGACATCACTGGGTGAAAGCACGGGGTGAGACTGTCTCTGCCTCATGCCTGGGTGGGCTGGCAGCGGTTTAGCTCAATGAAGAAGGTAGGTGAAGGACCACTGTCCTTTCCCACCTCTCCTGCTTAGAACAAAGATGGCTTTGTCAGCCTTTCCTTCGAGGAGGCTGGTACCCAGTTGCTTTGCAGATGTGCAGTGCCCTGCTAGGGATGGCTCCATGGGCTCCATGCAGCAACTTGCTGCATTCAAGTGTAGTCCCAAACCTGCCACTCCTCTGGGAGCAGTTCCTGTAGGGGCATCCCACAGGAGCATCCCACTGGACTGCCTGGACACTACCCTGGCAGGCAGTGGGGATCTGGCCGCACAGCACAGCAGTTTCTAGGAAGCACCTCTGCCTTGCACATACAGGAGGTCCCTGATGGAGTTGGTGAAGCACCTCACCATCTTTCAACCCCATCTCAGCACTGGTGCAATCTGGTTTTCTCGGTGCTTTTCCTATCAGTAAAAAGAAAAGCCTACTGAATTTTTTTCCCCATCACCAAGTGGAGGATTTCAGTGAACAGTTTGGGGGTAAACAAGTGAAGAAAACACTGTGGGGGAACAGTTGGTCCAGTTTGTAAGAGATGGAGCCAGAGCTAAATATGACACAGGCTCTCTGGTGCTGAGCAGAAGGGAGGCAGCATATGTGTCCGAGCAGTTGGACTGCTGCACGCTGTTAGATTTCCTTAACATCAAGTGCATCTCTTCCCCTTTCCTTCCCTCTTTAGCAGAAAAAAAAGGAACAGAAGTTCACCAAAGCCATATCTGGATGGAAACAGGGAAGGGCGATAAGGAGATGATGGAGTCAGGATCCTCGCTGGTTCTGCTGGACGGTGCAGGCAGTTGCGTCTGGATGAGATGCTTCTCCACAAAGATGAAACCAGGAGGCAGCAGCCACCTCCAGCTTCTGGCTGCTGGTGCCCACAGCAGAACTTGGCCTGGCACAAGGCCTTTTTTCAGGTGACCTCCATGATGCTGCCAAGTGTCCTGGTGGAGGAGCTGCCCTAGGCTACACGTCCCACAGAGTCCAAGACCTGCAAGAGGGAGGAATTTGCTGCTGTTCTTCTGGAGATGCCGCACACCATCAGCCTTCCAGCAGGACTTCTGCTCACCAGTAGCAAGATGCTTTCCCAGGTACTTTAGGTTGTCTCCTCCAGCAGTTCCTCTTGCCTTTCTCAGGTGCTCTGGGCTGTGTACTGTCTCCTCCAAAGTCCCAGACCACTTGGTTGCTACAGAAAGCTGCTTGCCCCTAGCAGTTCCTCCTGTGAGGTGCATCCTCACACCCTACAGATTGCATCAAATTTTTGAGCCACTTTGTCTGCTGACAGAAAGCCTGCAGGGAAATCAGAATGTCCTTGGACTCTGTTCACTGCTGGAAAGAACTGGACAAGGATTTTTCTGTCCCTCTGCCAGCTCCTTGTATGGCCTCTACCTGCCCTGGAGGGCAGCCAGCAACCCCTGTGCTGGGGCAAGTTTGGAGCTTTCTTGCCTGTGGGCTGCTCTGCTGATTTTTCACAGGGAAAGGCAGAGAGCTGAGGAGAGGAAGCCAAAGGTGAAGTTTGTGCAGGTGGTTTCAGTCAGGACCCTGCTTAGCTGTGGAGCCTTCTCCTCTCCTGCAGTAGATAGAGGTCATCATTTGAATGCAAAAAGCCACAAGGCAGAATCTTGTATCACTGTGTCTGGCCATTTAAACCAAGGCTTCCTCATGGCTCTGCAGCAAGAAGGGCAGACGTGGCTGAGCAGGAGAATTCACCGCTGATGCAGAGGGCAAGTGGTCATCTGGCCACTGTCAGCAAGGGCAGGGCCAAGCACATGAAAGATGGGCAGGAGCAGGTGCCCTATCCAGGACCTGAAGAAGAAGGAGAAGACTTTGGAGTGGAGACCTGCTCAAAGGCTGCTGCTGCTGCTGAGCACCTCCTGCTGCAGATGATTCATCCCATCTCAGCACTGATGCAAGGAGCAACCAGCACTATCAGGGCAAAATCTAACCTGAACCTTTCTGTAGCTGTTTCAGCTTTAGTTGTCCCAGTGTCCAGCCCAGGAGCTGAGCAGTCTTCCCAGCTTGATGCAAGTACCTCAGCACCTCTCCTGCTGACGGGATATGCAGCCAGACCAGAGTGTTGTGCAGAGCATGGCCTCACTCAAAACTTATCATCTGCTAGCAAACCACACATGGTCTTTCTTTTGTTGTAAGTGCTTCTAAGTCAGTGGCCTCGTCTGCATTTTAGATTGGGGACCCCAAAGCACTCAGCGCAGGAGGAAGAGCTACAGAGGAACAATGAAGCAAAGCCAGGTCCTGGAGCGCTGACTCTGCTGTCTTGCAGCTCTGCCAGTGCCTTGGACTAGGACCACAGTGCACTCTCAGCTACTTCTTCTGCCCTTTGGTGATCTGCATGGGAATGATGGAGAAACAAAGTGCCCAGCCCGCTCCTGGAAGAGTAAAAGGCTGTTGCTTCAATGAAGATGCTGAGGATGGTGCCTCACGTGGGCCAGCATCCACATCCTGGAAAAGCAGGTGGCAAACAACCCTGGTGTGGTCATCCGCGGCTGAGATAGTGCTTAACGTTGAGCATGTGAGTGACAAAAAGGTGAAACAGATGTCTAAGGGTTTTAAACATCAAATGGGGATGGTCAAGGTGTTTCTGCAGGGACATCTTTCATGCTGAACAGGAGCCAGCAGTATGCCCAGCTGGTCAAGCAGGCCAATGGCTTGCATCAGCAGTATTGTGGCCAGCAGGACCAGGGAAGTGATCCTGCCCCTATACTGGGCCCTGGTGAGGCTACACCTTGAATACTGGATGCAGTGTTTGGTACCACAGTACAGGAAGGACAGGGAGGTGCTGGAGAGGGGGGCAGAGAAGGACAGCTGGGCTGGGTAGGAGTCTGGAGAATAGGTCTGATGAGGAGAGGCTGAGAGAGGAGCTGGGGCTCTTTAGTCTGGAGAAATGGAGGCTGAGGGGAGACCTCACTGGTCTCTACAACCACCTGAGGGGAGGTTTGCCTCTTCTCCCTAGGGACTAGCGATAGAACAAGAAGAAATGGGGTCAGGTTGGAGATGGGTTAGTGGTTGGGGGTTGTAGGGTGGATGATTTGACTTGATCATCTTGATGATCTTTTCCAACCTCAATGGCTCTATGATTGTAAAGGCCCTTTTGCAGCTGCTGACATTCATCTTACTTCAAGGGCTAGAAACAGAGAAACATAAAAGCATAATCTTCTGCAATGCAAAACTGTCTCTTGTTTCATGGTTTTGCTTAATTCATTTTTATGAAGAGACTTTTAATTCAGTCTAAGTCAATCGCTTGTCTCCCCCTGATCCCCCTTTGCAGCGCAAGCCAGTTTGTGTCTAGGTTACTGGCAACCAGTATATCAAGCTCCAGCCAAGTATGTATTAAAATAAAGCTGCAATCTGCTGAAAAACAAGTTTTAATGTGGAAACAAATAATTAGAAACACAAAAATGAGTGTGTGTCTAACAGCAGGTTGAGCTCTGCATGGCTTTCAACAAAGCCATAATGGCAGGATGTGAGTGACTCAGACTGGGGACAGTGGCTGAGTGTTGGCCTTGATGGGTCAACCGGAAAAGATGTGGAGAAGAAGCAAACCTAGTGTTGGAGCTCTCAAAACTGTGAGATGAAACAGCAGTGCTCAGGGGCTCTGTGTATCCTCTGTCCTTTCAGGGACTGAGTTGCTGGATGAGCTTGTGGCTGGTGTTACACCCTGGTGCTGCAGCTTCTCTGCTGTCTACCTGCACTGGTTCTGGGCCCCTCACTTCAAGAAAGACATTGAGAGGCTGGAATGGGTCCAGAGGAGCAACGAGGCTGGGGAATGGGAATATCTGATGAGAGGAGGCTGAGGGAGCTGTGAGTGTTTAGCATGGAGAGGAGACTCAGGGGGGACTTTCTCCCTCTCTACAACTACCTGAAGAGAGGTTGTACTAAGGTGGGGGTCAGGCTTCTCTCCCAGGCAACCAGTGCCAGGACAAGAGGGCAGTGCCTGAAGCTGCCGGGGTTTGATGTTAGGAGGCCCTTTCTTATGGAAAGGGTGATCAGACCTTGGAATGGACTGCCCAGGGCAGTGGTGGAGTCTCCATCCCTGGAGATGCTTAAGGACAGCCTGGCTGTGGTCCTTAGTGCCCTGGTTTGGCTGATGTGGTGATGTTGGATCCTGGGCTGGGCTGGGTGATCTTGGAGGTCTTTTCCAGCCTCAATAGTTCTGTAATTCTGTGACTGGTGCCTGTTTACTGGGCAGTGGTGGTGCACCAGTAAACTACCCGGGTGGAAAAGGGGTGGAAGTGCTCTCTGTAGTTTTTGCTGTTGGGTGTTTTGATGCCTACAGACTTGTGATGACCCAGAGCCGGGCTGTCTCACCAGGGCAAGCCTTGCCCATGGACCTTGGCTAAGCAATGGACAGCAGGTCCCCTGGAAGTTTTCTAGCAGCTAGAACGAGCAAATCAGCTAAACAGTCTTTTTCTTTCAGCCACACAGACTCCTCACCACTGGAATGGCAGCGTGCCTGTTCCTCGGGGAGGGATGTGTGTGTGTGAGAGAGAGAGCAAGCTAGGCACGCCAGCAGCACGGTTTGCTCTTCTACACCCATTGTTATGGAAATGGTGCAGAGACACTTGCTCCAGCATACATTTTTAGAACTGTGAGCCACGCAGAGGAAAACCACTCTGAGAGGAGGCAAACCACCTGCCAGACTCCTAGCACTGCCCCTTCCTCTGGCAGCGCGGTGGAGCTGGCTCAGTGGAGATGGGGTTTAGGATGCTGGCTTTTCCTCCAGAAAGCCTCTGGAGGAGGGGAAGCCCCTTCTGCATCAGTTTCCAAGGAAACCCATGGGGCTTCGTGGCTCAGCCTTTGCTGCACACCCAGTGGTTGGGTAATGGCTCACGTGTCCCAGACTGGTGTCTGAATCAGGCAGCCATACTTCCACCTGCCAGTGGCATTCCAGCAGTGCACACAGCCCCATCTCGGGCAAACGTGGTGTTTTCCTACTCCCTAAGTGCCACTTTATCACAAAGATACTCATGGTTGGATTGGAATGCAGGAGAAGCAATGCCTTCCTGCAAGCTTGAAAGAGACTAGCCCTGTCCACATGTCAGATGCCCATTCCTTACTGTTGAGTCCAGACAGATAAGCCCTCTCATGCCCTCACACTTCCCCGCTTTGTGGGAGCCAGCCTGCCAGCTGTGGTGGTCACGGGGCAGCTTGGGCAGCAGGCACTTCCAGGTCTGTTGCTGCCAGCCTGGTTGCTATGCCTGGGCAAGAGGAAGCCACCTCAATCTGCTGGGGAAGAGGGGCTGCTGGTGACCACTGCCTGATGGCAGGAGCAGAGGAGAGTGAGCCTGTCACTACCTCAGAGCTTTCCAAAACACCCAGGCCAGGGCTGGCCAGCCTCACTGGCAGTTTCACTGCTCACCCCTCACGTGCCCTGCAGTGTCCAGCCCTCTCCTTACAGTTTTGACTGGAAAATGTAGCTCTTCTCATCTCAGTTAATTACAGACACAGGCAAGGTTTGCCTCCATTGGGCTTTGCTTGCGCTTGTCATCACTGGCTGCTGTGGAGCAGGACCAGACCTCCACCCTGTGCCCAGAAGCTTCATGTAACCTCAGCTGATGAAAGGGAAAAGCATGGATCCAGCGACCTTTGCTTGCACAACTGTTGGCCACAGTCCCTCCTTGACATCTGAGGAGCTGCCGTAAGTACTGTGGGAGGAGTGTGGTGTGGGGGTGCTGGGCAAAGCAGATGAACTTCATCCTTGCTGCTGGACTACTAGGCTGAGTGGTGGTGTGCCCTTTCTCTCTCTGAAAGTCCTGCTTGACTTGCACAGTGGTGTGTCAGCAGCAACTAAGGACAAGAACCCTGCTTCTGGCTCCTCCCTGGCCAGGCAGAGTGTTTGGCCGTGGTTTGTCTATTCCCTAGACTATTTTGCTGCCCAAAGCATCCGTGGGGCCAGAGCAAGGTGGAGGGTTGGGCTCTGTCAGAGGGGTGGATCCGGTGCCAGGTGGGGTGAGAGGGAGCTCACAGGCTAGAGCTAGGAGGGGAGCTTGTCCCTTACACTGGGATGCTGGGAGCCACGAGGTGGTGGCAACTTGCTTTTATAAACAGCCTGCCCAGTTTCTTCTGATAGAGCAAATTGGAGGGGAGGATGAGGGGGAATAATTCTTTGTGTTTCACACTTCAAGACATTTAAGCTTATTTCACCTTCCTTGCTGCAGTTGCAATGGCTGAAATCTCTCTTTTATTTTGTTTACTTTTAATGTGAAAACTGAGGTTCTGGGGACACGTAGCTGAAGCTTGGCCACAGGAACTGGTGGCCCTGAGCCGTGGCTGGCAGCGGAAGCTAGATGCCTTTGCTGTACATCTGGCTGCCTTAGTGACAGATAGTGGGGCAGTGCACTTCAATACTTATCCTGAGCTAAAAAAAAAACCAAGTAGAATGGAGAAAAATACACAAAGTGGACCACAAAACCAGGGTTTGTGAACATCTGAGATCCACTCCTAATTAATAGCAGTTCCCAGCCCAGAAATCATACCATTCAGCAGAAGTTCATCATCTTTGCTCATGCATACAATACACTTGGAGAGAGAATGAGTCACCCATATTGAAGTCCCTGGTGTTATGAAATCCAGTGTGAGTGAGGTAACAGAGCCGGCTGAGCCCTGCACATCAGCCGGGAGCACCAGCAGCAAAGCACAGGCTGTGTGTGAGGTGACTGCACTGAGCTTTGCCTGTTCATACCCGGGATGGAGTTCACCTTTAGTTACCAAGACACGCTCAGCAAAGGGGTGGAGAAGAGTGCAGGTGGTGGGGCAGGAGGAGGAGCTCCATGGTCCTCATCTTCTGGTGTCACTCCCCACCTTCTGGAGGCCATGAAGCAGCCTCGACCCTGCAAATATTTTGCCATGCATGCAATTCACAGTTCTGTTGAGGTGCCTGGGACCAGCACATTAATCAGATCACACCGTGTGGTTCCAGGTCCTGGGATTTATTGTTCATCTTTCAGTTTGCAGAGGAATGTAGACTGAATTCAGCACTGAGATTCTGCCTTGCTATCAGCTGTTCCCTCTTAAATTAAATACTATTACCTGCAAACATTTCCTTTGGGCGCTGGGAGCTCGGTGTACTTTGTTTAAATGTCACCATATGAGTTATGGCGAGTCATTTAGGTATTTAAACGTGTATCCTGCAAGTCTGATTTGATTTTGAAGTGTGGAGCTAGACTCGTAGCTGATGCAGCAGGTAACAGCTCAGCTTGGTGTCCCCGGTTCCTGTCCCAGTTCTTTAAATTAATAAGTTTCATTTCCAGCACCCTTGGAGGTTTTTTTTTGCCTTGGCAGGCTCTTCTCCAGTCCATCCGTCCACCTTGGCTGCCCTTCTGTAGGGAAAATCTGGGGGACATGACATCAGAAATGCCTCAGCCCCAGCAGAAGGGACAGCAGAGTTTATGTATTTCATCTTCTGCAACTCAAGAAGATCCCCCTCCAAACACAACCTTCTCATCTCTGGTTGTCTTTATGAAGAGAGCTTAAAAAAAGAGGATCATTTTTGGCACATTGGCCATGCTGCCGAAGAGCTGCTCCTCCTCCTCCTCCTGCTTCAGCTACTTACATGAAAAACCCCAGGTAACATCAGGGAGTAAATGAAAGACTTCCCATGAGAAAATGAACTCAAGTAGCAAACACAAGGCTGACTCTTAAAAACTAAACAGCTGAAGATGTCACCAAGAAAACCAGGTGATGAAACCTTCCTGCTCCTTGGAAATTACCTTATCTGCTCTTGAAAACTACCTTCTGACTCAGCTGGCTCCATGTATTTGATGCCACTTTGCCAGCAGCTTTTACTTGACCTGAACGCTCACGGTTTTCAAGGCAATAATGTTCCCTGTGAGAAATGCCACCACCCAGACACAAGGCTTCCTGGGTTTCCCTGAAAAAAGCTTTTGGTAAGGTTGATACTGTGGTTTCCCCAGCTCCTGGGAGCAGCCTGCCCCAGCCAGCTGGACTCCCACTGCTGCGTCCCCATGGCCACTTGGTGTGCTGGGCTGGGACAGCGTGGGTGCACCCAGAGCGTGCTTGGTTTTGATCTCATACCTGCACCTGCCGTCTCGGATGGGGCTCCTAACTTAAAAGTCCAAGACGACTTGTAATCATGCTGCAGGCATCTCTCTGGAGTGCTTGTCTTGTCTGCTGCCCTGCCTGCCCCCCTCTCTCCAGAGATGAGTTTGGCTTCTTACGCAAAGCTGGTGACTCATTCCCCAGGATGTGTTTGCTTAAAAGTTGCCTGATCACCTCTTTCTCTGATCACTGCTTCCTTGCTTTTCAGCTCATAGTGGAGAAACAGTGACACACAGGCACAGCACCAGCTGCTTCAGGATGCCCCTTCCCATATGCCCTGGGTGTCCTCAGGCCACATGTCCCCCTCTTTGTGGTCAGCGGTCAGATGTGAAGAAGCTTATATCTCAAAGCCCATCCTTTTCTCCCTGCGATACCAACTGAGTTACTAAAGTGACAGAGTCATCAAGGTTGGAGAAGACCTGTAAGATCATCAAGTCCAATCCTACAACCACTAACCCATCTGGGTACTGGTACCAGTACTATTCAGTCTATTAATTAATGACTTGGATGAGGGATTAGATGATTTACATGACTTGGATGAGGGATTAGGGTGCACTGTCAGCAAGTTTGCTGATGACACAAAGCTGGGTGGTGTCGCCGACACC
>JAOXOE010028787.1:0-53463 GCA_028565055.1 Phoeniculus purpureus
AAAGGCCAAAGTTGGCCCTCCTGAAGTCCAGGGTTGTGATTCTGCTAGGTATTCTGTTCCTACCACATGAGACCCTGCACTCCACCATCTTGTGGTCACTGCAACCAAGGCTGCCCTCAGCCTTCACTGCTTTAACTAGACCCTCCTTATTGATGAGTGCAAGATCCAGCAACACTCCTATCCTAGTGCACTCCTCCACCATTTGCATCAGGAAATTGTACTAAATGTACCCTCTTTCACTTTGAAACCCTTTCCCCCTAGCAACCGTCATTAAAATTCCCTGTCCAACTCTCCTGTAAGCCCCCTTCAGGTACTGGAAGCTGCTACACTGGAAAGCCTATACTCGAAGGACCATAAGGTCCCCTTGGAGCGCTCTCATATCCTATTATGTTTCTTTAAAAGCTCTAGATGAGGGGATTGGGAAGGGTTAGGGAAATTAAAAGTCTTGCAACAAGGTAACTACTTAACAGGAATCTGGAGAATACCCATTGCCAAACAAGCACTTCTGGCAAAAATAGCAGTTTACGAAAAGGCTGTAAAATTGCCAGTATTAGCAAGAACTGAACTATGCCATTGACCTCAATTCCACTCTGATTTAGTTCAGAGTCAGAAAATGGTAATTCAGTTATTTAAACAAACATTTATTAGTGATTGAGTTACAATAATTTTTAAAAAAGAAGAAAGGGTTATCCTCTATCCTCTTAGCTGTAAAAATAGCACTTATTACTACCAGCCTAAGCTACCTTTACCCATCAGTATGATAAAAACATTCTGTACGCATAAAACATTTGCCACATGTTCAGACATCTTAAAAATAAAATATTTAAGTATAATCAGTTGTTAATTTTAATACAGCAAAGGATTCAAAAGCAAAACATCAGCTTTGTTCTACAAACTTAAGATGTGACATTTGGAAAAAGGCACTTGTGAGTTTCCAAGAACTCTCCAGTCTTTTCCTCACCTCTGAAACAAAATTATGTCAAAAGAGTATGGTTTTTTATATTTTACTTTTAATTGAATTATAGTATCCATTGATTAAAGTGTTTTCACAAGCAGCTGTGCTACTTCAGCTTACTAAATAATTGAGTTTAGCTTTGCTACTTCTCAGCCTCTAGCACATCTGCTCTCCTTACAGAAGAGAGAACCAAAAGACAGACAACATGAGGAACCTATTAACCATAAAGCACAAAACGTATGAATGCAATAAAGAAAAAATAATACATATACAGTCACCATCCAGCAAACAGTTGTGACAAACAGCATTTGAAATCCTGGGTTAGTTGGAAGACAAGATGTTACTACCCGTAAACAAAAAACCTCAATGTTCAGCGCTATATTTTGTACCTAACCGTTCTCCATCCCTCCAGAAGTGACCTCAGTGGTAACAGTCACCTCAGTAATCTTTTTCTCACTCAAAATACACGTACTTAGAGCATATCAAAACAATACGAAAACATTTCAGGAAGTGTTCTGAAGACACAATTGTAGTCAATTTTCAGTTTTGCTGACATATCTGCCCACTTGAAACACGTTAAAGTAACTGGGAGAGAAATAGCTCATCCCTAGCTTTCTTCAGCAGCAGTGTACGTCTTCCAAAAGCAACTGCCTCCTGTGACAACATATTTTGTCCTAATTATATAACAGTATCAGTTGTGTTTCTTTTATCCTGAACTTATCAGTACACTAAACATGTTTAGAGTGCAACTTTACACATGTATTGAATAAGTTGTAGTAGTCCATTGACCTGTGAATTAGCTACCACGGACTCGATAGCTGCAGTTTAAGTAGACATGTAGCCTTTTCTTATGCTTTTTCAGCAGACCCATCTATTGTTAAGATGATCTTTAAATTAACTTCATCCTGACATTATATCTTCTATTATTTTTATGTAATAGCATAACTTAAGGTAGTGCTCAGTTGCATTCCACCAGAATATGATGCCAAAATGCTGCTGTAAGATTGCAACCTTTACTCCTACAGTATTTTATGCTGAATCCATAAATACATTAAATCTCAGAATTATCTATTTTTGCAACTAGCAAAATTATACTACAGACCTGCTAGTGTAGCAGAACTCTGCCTCCTGCAATATATGTTTATAAAAGTATACCATTTAACACCTAATTATCTGTATTTTTTCAAACAAAACCTACCAAGCCACCTCAATTTTTTCAAAAAATAAACTATGTTCACGAGAGATACAATTCAAAAGGAGCGGTTCCATGCAATAAAATAACGGGTTTGGAGAACAGGCCTACATACCCTTAGAATAATAGAATGTTCTAGGCTAGAAGGGATCTAGCCCAACCTCCCTACACAGGGACAACTCTATCTAGGTCAGGTTGCTCAGAGCTTTCTCAGAATGAGTATTCATTTAGTATCCCAAAATGAAAAGCATTAAAGCTTCCCAAAAGTTTGCCTTAATGATTTTTGCAGAATTCTTTGATGGAACAACTAAGTATCTGTTGATTTCAGTGCTCACTTGACAATCAATGCAAAAGTTTGAACATAGTTTCAATATACTCTGGAACTCAGCTTATGGTTTCTGTAGCCCACCTAAAATAAGCGTTTAAAAATAACTGGAAAAAACCCTCAACCTCAACAAATCAAACATCTTTGGCAAAATTTATCGATTCATCCTAGGCATCGTCACTGGTTGGATTTCTCTTTGCCTCAGACATATACACACATCCCACACAGCACTTTTAAATAAAGCTCAGCTTGTTTCCAGTAATACTACTGGATACAGTCAGCTCCTATATGTATTTTTCCCATAGAGAGGAGAATCTTTCCAAGCAGTGGAAAATTGTTACAAATTTTTTTGTAAGGGAAAAATAAGACCAAAAATCCCCAAACTCTAAAACCATCCAGCAATATATCACCAGCACCACAAAACCATACAAACTTGATTATGTAATTGGTAAGTGCAGCGCACAGTGATGTTTTTGGTGTTAGTTCAGTTCCATGCAGGCATCACACATAAGTCTACAGGGTTTAGCACATCACAGACCTTTTGCTGTCATTATTGTGTGCCCTATGGTGGTGAATTTTTGCATCCGAATGTAATTACTTAACACCATCTAGGTTGCAGGAAACTGAAAACGGATAATAAAACTTACAAGTACTAACACCACAACAAATTATCTAGCATTCTTACAGCTATACAGGATCTACTCTTTCTTAAAAAGAGCTTGGAGAGCTCTTGTTTTCTACACTATAACTTATCTTAAAGTTACGCTAACCCTTTATGCTAACCTTTACAGGAAGCCAAACAGCTCTCATTCACCATTTTAAATAAATAAACCCTGTAAGTCTGATAACATGCACGACCTAAAAATGCTGGTATTGCACAATAACCAGAAGTCTAACCATTTTTTCTTTACAGTACTACCTTAGTTGGCTTTGAAGTAAGTTTGAGGAGATTTCAATTAAAAGTAAGCATCACATAAAATGTGCATCACAAAAAACACGTACACATTTTCTGATAAAAATGTGTAAAGAACTGTGATAACCTCTCCACACTTGAAAAACTAAAATTAGATTTTGCTTTCTCAAAACTAGTGTTTACACTAAATGGGCAATGACTTCATGAAGTTCCACTACACGGGCTACGTAGGCAATTAGAACACAGCAACAGTTTCCAAATTCAGCTTCAGAGAGCTAAGTTTGAAATTGTAGTCCACAGCCTCACAGCAAATAGAAAAATACATCTAACCATTCTTGGGTAAAAATCTTATAAAAGAGCCCAAAAAGTTGTCCAGTTTTTCTAGCCTTAGACACGGTATACAGGACCTTCTGGAAAGTTTCTGAATGTAGTACAGGAAAAAGACAATCTAATAAGTTCTTCTCTACGCAAGGGAATTGTGTCACTGGGAGGGAAACAGAATTGCTTTACAAAGCGATTTAGTTAAGTTAATGCAAACTCCTCTGTGGCTAGTAACAACGTATGTTTATTTTATCTAAATTGTCTTCCCCAAACTAAGAGCATCTCCAAAAACGTCTGGTGTCGTTTATCTAAGTTCACTCCATTTTCTTGCATACACTGGCTTAATGGACTGCTTCTTCACTGGAAATTGTAAACGAGGCAACATCGACATCGAATAAAAAGCATGTGGTTGACAAAACAGCAATTAAATGGCATAATATTGCTCTCCTTAATGACTATAAACAGGGTTTCATACCTAAACTACTATGGATCTGTCTAAAATTTAAAGTCATGTTAAAGTTCAAGAAAGATTGCTGGTACCTGGATATCCTGGGGAGGCAAACAGACCAGCTCTGGACAGTAAAACCAAGCAGTTGCAACTGTAAGGGCAGGAATTGTATGGGAATAGTAGCCTCCTGCTGCCTTGGCAGAGTTTTATTTATTTTTTGCTACATGGACTCAGGAGTATAAAATAGAGAAAATAATGGTTCAGGAAGAAGAAAATGTTATCAGCACTTCTTTTAGGCACAGTAGTCATCAGGAAGGTAAGATTACAGTCAAGTCATCTGTATTTCAATTTCATTTGTAAGGTCTTAGCTTTCTTTACTAAATCAAGGATATTTTAATACCTAAACACACATATGAGCATTCAAAAAATCAGGCTAATCTTCTCTTTAATCCCTTTTGTACTTCTATTATCTAAAATAGTGTAAACAAATTACATGCTAATCTTTTTTTAAATCACCAGGATATTATTTTCTGAAATATTTATTATAGCTAAGTTGGCAGACTAATAGTTTTCAGCTCGTAATGCTTACTAAATCACATTATTCTCCAAATAATTACCAAATGTGAGAGGAAATCCACTAGAATAATTTAACTTAATCCCCAAGAGAGTAAACTGTTTACTTTCAAACTAGTTATTTAGCAAGTTGTTCTACTTTTAGTAGAGGGTTTCTTTCTGTTTTGCTGGTATACTGCAGAATTAAAAGTGTATCCAGGTTGTGCTTACAGGGACAGATGTCAGCATAGCACAGCCTTGACCACACTGCAACAGATATCAGGTGGAGTTTCAACTCCACCTACAATTCACTCTTAATACTATTTTCCCAAAGAAAATGAAAAGCAAGAATTTAATAGAATCACAGAATCATTCAGGTTGGAAAAGACCCTTGGGATCATCGAGTCCAGACATCATCCCTACTTTACAAGTTCACCCCTAAAACAGATCCCCCAACGCTATATCCAAGTGACTTTTAAACACATCAAGGGATGGGGACTCAACCACCACCCTGGGCAGCCTATATTTTTGTGCTACCTCTAAGGAGTGGAACAAAAGCCACTTGAACAAGTTTCAAACAATATTCAGTCATCTACATTGTTAGTTACCTCTTTATCGTCCACTGATTTATGCACAAACGTAGCAACAGGACAGATCCTGGTAGGTGCTTATTAAAAACTTAGAATGGAATTTCAACAACTGCACTGAAGTCCATCCGTAGTAGACAATTTCTGGAGTGTTTTGCTAAAAGTGTTTTTTTAAGAAAGATGCATGGTACTGCCATCAGAGCAGGATGTACAATACAAAATATTCCAGAAGCAATTCATGCCGACGTTTAAGCACCAATCCAGGGTTACCATTTTTCCCACGCATAGCACTGCAAGCACACTGCCCCTTATACACAGGTACTTCCTCGCTCGATCAATTTTCTGGTCTGTGCACTTTAAAAGATAAGAAACAAAGGCCACAGAAGGACCATACAGTGTTATGCTTTTTGTTGATAACACACAGTTCATTTCCCCATTACCACCTCTGGAACAAGGTCCAGGCAGCAGAAAAGGAGGCTGACAGAGATGCTCATCAGCTTCACATCTATTTCATGTTCCCAGACAGCGACATTGCTAGAGTGCAGCCTCAAACTAGGATGCTGGAAGTAGAAATCCAAGTACGGTAAAATTTTAGGTACAGAGTTGGTTTAATTCTGCCACAGTCACAATGGCAATCAGTTCCTGTACTTACACCTTACTTTTGGACTAATTATTCCTTTATACTCAACTACTGCACTATCAGTAAAGATGAAAGGGTTCTCACTTACAGAGAATAATAGAGAAGTATATTCTTCCAGCAGAATTACCATATTTGTTCTGAGTTATATTAGCACTGTAAATTGAACTTAATTAGCACATAACCATGTCTTTATTATTAGATTTTATCACTGGACATTTGGTTAGATGAACAGTAATCATAGGTAAAGAAATCATCCCTTAAAACCTGAGGGTTAGCTGCAAACATTAAGGCTCAGTAGACAGAATACCTTGGAATTTCATTTCATACTACTAGTATACTACTGCGACAGCCAAAACAAAGCTCACTATTTCACCAGTAAAGATTACCTCAATGAAAGAAAGGCTGAAAGGACTAGGTTACTAATCCTGCCTCTGACATTTAAGATTTTTGTCGTACTGAACAAAACTGGTTTTGGTTTCTTTGTAAAGCAGAAATGATAATACTTTTCAACTTCTCCCAGTAGCATTGTGAGGATAAATGTATTGTCATAAATCTCTTTGAGATTGAAAAGCATTTTTAGTGGTTTTACTTCCCAACTCACTAGGGTATCTTAAAAATAATTTCACAATTGTCAAATGCAACTTCTATCTATACATATTTCTCAGCCTACCAGTCCTTCTTCCTAAAATTGCAAAGATGAGAGAACAGCCTAGCAAGTATATTCTCTAGTCAATGCTACTTGTGCACAAAGGATAAAAACAGTTGCCAAAATAATTTCAGTTAACTACAGCTGATCCAGTCTGCCCTGCTGTTACACAGTTGCAAAAAGACCTAAATGATTTGGAGAGTCAGTCATCAATCTAATTGATCGTAGCTACTGTAATAAACAGATTGAAAAATCACTTCCACAAAAGCTATTGAGTAATAATCAATAACACTTCTTTCTTTTTCAATAAACTTCTATTGAGTCTTTTTCACTTCCGTGAAAAAGTGATGAGGAAACCTATCCAGTGTCAGAATAAAAACAAAACATCCAGGGTAAAAAATAAGTAGCAAACTAATTACTTTCACTTAATTACTGATCTGCTTCAAATTGCAGTTGGGGATTATGCAGACCAGTTTTAGGGGCAAGAAGGAAATACCTAAACTAGAGAGTAAGAAGAGGTCTGTAGCTATGTTACAGTACAAAATAGGTATTAAAAAAAACAGAGTAAGGGAAGGAAGAAAGGACTCGGGGGAAAAAAAAATGCCTAACCCTAGTCTAGTGTGAGCTCTCCCTTTGCTTACCTTTTGGAGGGCAGACAGTTGATATATTCCATAAAGATTCACTCTGAGAGACTCCGAGTTGAATTTTGCACATGCTGGAAGATACCTTTTTGGTCCTCTCTGAAATGACTACGTGAGTTCTCTCTCTTGCAGTATCCAGTGAGCACACTGGATTATTCCTAAATATGGGGTTTGTTTTCCTTACAAAAACTGTGCTCATTTTCATCTACACACATTTCTTTGGTATAGCATAAACAAACAAAGGAACATAACACAAACTAAAGCCTGCAGTACAAGGCAAGGAATACAAAAATAGTTGCTTAGCAACTGGCACGAGAAGTAAGAGTTTATGCCTGTACAGACAAGCGAGTGACAGGAGTACCATTTATGACTGCTGCAAAAAGGATGGGTGGAGGAGAGGACAGATGAGGGGGTTTATTTCTATTAAATTTGGCTCTGTAGCTTTTCCTAATTTCTGTAGTTTCCTCATGAGAGTATGATTGTAGGGTCATGCCTGGGGACAGACTCCATCCTCACAATTTTGCTGGTGATACAAAGCCAGGAGGAGGGGCTGATGCACCAAAGGGCTGTGCTGCCATTCAGTGTGCCCTGGACAGGCTGAAGAGCTGGGCAAAGAGGAACCTAATGAGGTTCAACAGGAGCAAGTGTAGGGTCCTGCATCTGGGAAGGAACAACCCCATGCATTGGTATAGGTTAAAGAGAACAGCCTTGAAGATAAAGATCTTTGCAGACAGTCAGCTGACCAAGAGCTCACAGTGTGCCCTTGTTGCCAAGAAGGCCAGTGGTATTCTGGGGTGCATTAAGAAGTGCATGGCCAGAAGGTCTAGAGAGAGGTCATTCTCTTCCCCCTTTACTCTGCCCTAGTGAGGTGACATCTGGAGTATTGTGTACAGTTCTGGCCTCCTCAGCTCAAGAGAGACAGATAACTACTGGAGAGTGTTCAGTGGGGGAAAATGAAAATGACCAGGGGCCTGAAGAATCTTTCTTACAAGGAAAGGTTGGGAAAGCTGGTACTGTTTAGCCTTGAGAAGAATGAGAGAAGACCTGATCCACATCTACAAATACCTGAAAGGTGTCTGCAGGGAGGATAGTTCCAGACTGCTTCCAGTTGAGCCCAGTGCCAGGACAAGGAGCACTGGGCACAAGTTGGAACACAAGAAGTTTCATGTAGAAACAAGATAAAAACTTCTTTGCAATGTAAGTCACAGGGCACTGGACCAGGCTGCCCAGAGAGGCTGTGAAGTCTTCTCTGGAGATATTCAAATCCTGCCTGGATGCAGCTCTGTGCAATGTGCTTTAGGCAGTGCTGCTTAGGCAGGGAGCCTGGACATGATATCTTGAGGTCCCTTCCAGCTCCAGCAATTCTGTGACTCCATTGTCAGAATACAATGAAAGTTTGTTTTACATTTCTTTGTCCTTATAGTACTGTCTTTACTCAGGAGGACAAGCTTTGTTTTTAAAAAAAACAACCCACCAGAACACCAAACATCTATGCTTTTTCAAAACATTTAAAACATCTAAAGAGGTGTAAATGAACACTAATTACCATATGTACTTTCCTTCTTAGGGATTTGTGAATTAGACTTTTTCAACTACTTTCCCACGGAACAATGGAGTAACCTGCCTATTGTATCACATACTGTTTGTTTCTTTGAATCCATTTGCCCAACAAGGCTTGAAACTCCATAATGTTGATTATTATGTCTATTAAGATATCTGTTAGAGTGATCAGCAGTAAACTGCTTTGATTCACTTCCTTCCAGTACACTAACACATAAGAGCTGCTACCCTATCTTATACATTGCAAATACAGTCCTTAATGAAATTATTTTAACACTACGAGTAACAGCAACTTTTGGCAGTTGGAGTAAATTTGTCTCTACCTGATGCAGGAAACAATACTTTAGGAATCTGTGGTGCCAGCTGAAGGAAAAACATTACTGTTGAAGCATGTGCCATAGCAACCTAAATTCCCTTTTTTGTTGGTGATGATATCAGGACAGTCCTCTAACTGATATAGCATTAATAAACTTAGGCAAGAAAAAGGATAAATATCACCAGTAGAGAAAGTACTTGAATTCCTAGTGAGACTAACAAACAACAAAGTCAGGAAAACAGTTATTAAACAAAACACAAAGTAAACCAAAGAAAAATCCTGTGATGACCAAGTAACAGTGTGCTGCTACTTGTGGTTTGGGTAGTTTCTGCAATGAACTGCAATGCTTTCAACTAGCAATAGAAAGCAAAGAGATCAAAAATGTATTTTTACTCTTTAGAGTCAGTATTACCCTAATTCAACTTTCAGAAAGCTGCAGTCTCCCTTTGAAGATTGAGACATCTTGCATATTTCATTAGCATATGTGGGATCAAGGAAGGGGATTCAAAGACTGACATATTCCATTTTCTTCCCAAGACAGTGAAACAACAGTAAGACGTTAGGAATGTGTCAGCAATAAGTAACAGTGTCAATGTTACTCAGTACAAAATCTCCCATCCTAGGATTGGGAACCTCAGGCTGCTGTTCTACAGGTGCTGGACAATAAACTCAAGACATTCTTGCTTCGCTTAGGTTTTCCAAACAAACCTTGTAAGTGCAAGACGGTATTGAAACACTAGTACTCTTTAGCTAATTAGCAAGAACTTCATTTCTGAGCACCACACTGAATAAAACTTCTATTGCAGAGACTGCTCAATCAGGCATTTGTCATGACAGAAACCTAAACTAAGCCATTTTACTTATGTAGTTGGTTGAAAAGTAATAAGGAAATAAAATTTCCTTATTGTATATATTACTGTATTATTATATCATTATATTATTACGTATTATATAAGGTGTCAAACCTTTTTTGTATCTCCAACTTACTATAATAGCAATAACATCAAAATGCGCCTGTCAGTTCCTATACAAATATGAATAATTTTGTACGAGTAGCTTCCTAATAATTTCCATGCAATTTGGTCACTGATCTTATCAGGGACCCCACTTAATTAAACTGAAGAAACCACCACACAGTGATAGAATCAACATCAAGTGTGCAGACACTCAAATTAAGTGATCTTGCCTCCCAAACGCAAGTACTGGAGTTCAAAGGCAAGAAAACAGGTGACAAAATGATGGACTCAGTCCAGCCACACAGCCAGCATACCAGGAATTCCGTATGGATATCCCTGCTTAGAGGAATTACAGTATGTCTGAGAATAGAAATTAGCTCATCCAAATTTGGACCTAGAAGTCTACAGGTTGTAATCATTTCTACAGTTCACGTATTTAAAATAAAACCAACCAAACAACACGTCAAAATACCACTAAAATGTTACTCAATGAAATTAGAGAAGAATCTGTCAGTAACTGTGCAGTTACAGGAAAACAAGAAAAATTCTGGTCTAAGAGAACAAACAAGCAAACAAAGAGTTTCATTTACCAGTTCTAATAGGGTTATGAACAGCTAATTAACATGACAGCTTTAATGGCTTACACTCCTGCCACAACTTCTTCTGCAAGCCACATACAACATTCAGATTAAAATCATACCTATTCAATATACAGCTAAGACGTTTTAAACTATACCTGTGTTAGTCTCAACAAATCAAATTTCCAAAAGGATCTTGAAGAAAGGCTAGACGTTCAGCTGCCATTCTTTTGTCTAACAAAGACTATTTGAAGCTCATTTGGTAACAGTTATTCTATTATTGAAAAGTAATAATCTAACAGCGTGACAACATAGTCTGTTATACTTCTTTATCCCCCCATAGATTAGCCTCTAACTTTGAAGTGAGCCTCTAACTTTAAATTGGGGTTTTCAGTTTAAGAGTAGTGGTTACAGTAATATTAGATTTACTTTTTCCCAAATCTTTCCTTTAGGAAATAGCTTAAAGAGGAGTAAATCCTAGTACTACCTGTGAGAAATTATCCCATTACCACTTCTCCAGGACTGAAAGATTATTCAGTAAATCTCTTTCCACTGACCATGGATTAAACCCATAATTAACATGTAATCTTTGAACAAAAGAGCTATCTTTTAAATTGCACTTTAAATACTGCACACGTTGCAGTTCTAGTGTGAATGTGTAATCATAGTAGGGGAAAAAAAAAGAGACTATATTTATGCTAGAAATCAATAAAATCCAGGGAACACCAAAGTATAGCATGAGATAAGGTTAAGACTTTTCAAAAATTTCAGAGTTAAAAGATTGAATCATGCTATTTACTCTGACAATGATCACTTCTAATAGGAACAGGCTGCCCCGTGCAGTGGTGGAATCACCATCCCTGGAGGTATTTAAAAGGGCTATGGCAGGGCTGAAGGATGTGACCTGGCACTCCTGGGCCAAAGGCTGGACTTTCAGCCAAAGATATTCTGTGATTACATGATCTATCTAGTCCCACTATTTTTGCAAAAGCTGTTTAACTGCTTCTATTTAGGAAAGAATTCCTTTCTGAAAACAAGTTTATCAAGTGTCACTAATGGGGTAACAGCGGATAAAGGAAAGCTCCTTCACTTCTGCAGTTTTTCTGGAGGCTGAAACTGCATGAAGTAATCTCTTGGACAATTTTTGTACACTTCACAGGACAGAGATCTCCATGAGAATCTAATTAGAAAAAGAGCTTTGGTCTAACCACAGCTTTGATCGTAAAAACAGAAGAACTGCTGCTGCATTCCAATTAAACTGATTGAAAATCAGCGAGACTATGTGTGGCACTGAAGTTTTCCACCACTGAATATTATTCTGCTTTTAGGCAACACACAACAACATGGTTTTGCTGCCAAAAATCAAGGAGATTAGCACATATTAGCACAAAATCAGCACAGATTAGCTAAATCTGTGGAACTTCAGATGTGGACATTACAAGGCACATATATTGCTCATGTTAATTCAAAGACCGAAATCCTGTTCTTCAAAATGCTGAACTAATTCTGCATATCTTTAGAGGAATAAGGGCATCTCTTCTCGCCCTGCAAGTCTGCTGTGTGGCATGCAGTTATGCTTGACTCTCCAGCAGAGAGGATGGCCATCCTGAGCCAGCAGCTGGGAGTAGGACTGATGGTTTGTCTGAAAAAAACCCCCTAACTCTTGACATGGTACCCAACAAAGAGTTAGACTGCACCAACAAGGACAGAAGAAATAGTTTTAGTTTTCTGTTGTTCTGTACTCCAGGAAGCAGCAGATGAAAAGACAAGCAGGAGCCCAAACCACTGTAAGCAGAGCTTTGTAGTACTGCTTTGCAGCGCCAAGGGGAACAGGGTACATGGTGCTCCCCAACTTAACCATGCTGAAGCCTAATATGTCCACACCATTTCCCCAAAGCAAAAGAAATCTTATGGACAGCTTTCATAAGAATAAAGCTATTTTTTTTCCTAGCTATTAATATAGACTTCAGGTTCACTACAATAAAAAACTTGTAAAAAAACAAGATAATTTCTAATTGACAAAGTGCAACCATACGAAGGAGTAAATTTTGATTTGGCTATCTTCCCCTGTCCCCTCTTCACCAAGTACTGTGGATGACAATTTTTACCTAACCCTCACATACAGAATAAAAGCAGTCATATTGCCATCAGTGCAGCACAGCACAGATATTTGTTTTCACTAGATGCAAATGAAATCTATTTAGTAGAAATAACTAATAATTTAATAAGATAAAACTTGGTTAAAAAGCCCAATCCATTTTCCATGTAAGCAGATGGTCAACACAATTCCTAAGCAACAGCATTTCTGAGGTATTACATACACCTCAACTACTAAAATTTTCAAAGAACTGAATGAAAGAGCTAAGTGTCTGTATCTATGCGCCCCCTAAAACTTGTTTGCTTTGTTTTAAGTAAGCTTCTGGAATTGAACACAACCCCCCCCCAGATTCATCAATAACTTTTATTTTTAAATCACATTTTCATTTAAGCAGCTTAAATATTTTAAAAGCAGCCTCTGGCTCTGCACATAAACAAACATATGCAGTAATATCCTTTTAAAGATAAGACAGGAGGCAGCACAATCAACCACGTTATTACTTTTTTGCAGCAGATTGCATTCTAAAGGGAAAAAAGTAATTTCCCATATGGGAAAAATGAAAAGGTAAGTTTAACATGCTCCTATTCTTCGCAGGAAAGACATCAGTGATAAAAATGACAGGTTAATATATTTCCTAGTACATTTATTCATGTACTTATTTTGCAAGTCATGCAGCCAACTGTCAGCTTTTTGCTCTAGTTCAGTAGACAGTGATTTTTGCTAACAGTGGATTCCAGACGCCCAAGAAAAGAACCCAAAAATGAAACAGATGTCCATTGACTCTTCGCATACTCAGACAATGAATACAAATATGACCTCAGAACACAGAATAACCAGTTAATTTACGTAAATAAAAATAAGAAACCAGGCTTTTACACTTTTCGAAAGTACAGTCTACTAAAGGAGAAAAATACAGATTTAAATATTACATATAGATTATAAATTCATACTAAAACATTGTTTTGTATATTTGTTGATAAACCTACACATGAGAATGTAAGGCTTCTTTGTGTATTTATCAATGTAAACACAAAACTACATACACAGCCTATGTAAATACACTTTCTTGATGAAACATATTGATGATCAGTATTTTGACAGATTCCAAGTATTTTAAAAGAAGCCACTACATTGAAATAAAAATGTTTTGTAAAAAATGATGCTATTAGATAAAAAAACTACAACCTGTACTAACAATTACTGACTTCAATTATTTTGTACATCTTAAAAAACTCCACAGTGAAAAGCGTGGAGTAAACAATTGGCTAAAACCATTGAAAGTCCCATTAAGTGAAGGCGTTAACAATTTTTTATGCTAGTACAACATTGATCTTTTGCAAAATATGGTATAGGACATTGTTTTAAGGCAGTGAAATACACAAATAGCCTTTCTGATTTTGAAGCAAGGATTATAGCCAAATAAGAGACTCATACCTGAACTTCCTAGGCTAAAAGTGAAATGACAGTAAAAGCACTGTTTCTCAGATGCTTTCTGTGGACTTCTAATATTCATTTACCATAGTGATAGAACAAACAAATGACAAAAGGATGACAAAGAAATCATTGATGAGTGACTGGCAGCAAGCCGAAACCAAGAGATCAGAAAGAGATAACACTTCTTTTTACCACTGATTTTCAAAGAACAAGTCCCCCATGAAATTGAAATTGGTTATCACAGAATCACAAAACATTAGGGATTTTTTAATTTAAAAACTATTTATAGTTTTATAAATTAACCGCTAGGATATAAACCGTAAAACTAAACACGCTGAATAGGTAATGCTACATTTGCCACTACTTATGGAAAACTGGTTCTACTTACACACAGATGTAGAATCAAGCAGGCTGCCTAAAGTCAGCTGGAGTTTTGATTTCTGTCAGGTTACCAGTACCATATTGCAGCATTTTATTCAATTTTATTAGTGCAAATATTCAGCCATCTGACTACTGTATCACCTGAAGTTTCTTTGGGGTTCAGCATAGGAATGCTGCATAATCAAGACTATAGAACACTTTCTGAACACTTTAATTACTTTCATGCACCCACAGCATTACTTGAATGAGGAGTAAGGATAAAGAAAAACATGGTTTATTATGGACGTAAAAGTTTCACGGTAAGCCCTATAAAAATCACTTGAACCTTCACTGGCATAAGACAGCACCCGGCAGGAGCCAGGGCAGGGCAACGTGGTCAGACATGCTCAGCTGCCAAAGGAACACAGCTTCAATAAAGGGACACACTGAAGCTGGTAAGTTCTATGTCTCACCAGAACTGATTAGCTAGGGCTTGCAACCACTACAGTTCATAACGACAGTATCATCAGCATGGCTACTGCTGAATCAAGTCTGTAAATATGTATTAAGCTGGTATTTGTACTACTATAGAATCACAGATTTGTTGAGGCTGGAAAACACCTCTAAGATAATCTGGCCCAGCCCAGGACCTAAAATCACCACATAGGCCATACCAGGCCACTAAGGGCCATACCCAGTTTGTCCTTAAACATCTCCAGGGATGGGGACTCCACCACTGCCCTGGGCAGTCCATTCCAGGGTCTGATCACCCTTCTCGCCAGGAAGGGCTTCCTGACATCCAACCTAACCCTCCCCTGGCAGCTTCAGGCCCTGCCCTCTTGTCCTGTCGCTGGGTGCCTGGGAGAAGAGCCTGACCCCACCTGACTACAACCTCCCTTCAGGGAGTTGGAGAGAGGGAGAAGGTCACACCTGAGTCTCCTCTTCTCCAGGCTAAACATCCCCAGCTCCCTCAGCCTCTCATCAGACTTTCTCTCCAGTCCCTTCCCCAGCCTCATTGCTCTTCTGGACCTGCTCCAGCCTCTATTGAAGTGAGGGGCCCAGAACTCCCCCCAGTATTTGAGGTGAGGCCTCACCACTGCCAAGTACAGAGGGAGAGCTACATGTCAGGTACAGTACTTAAGAGGCCTTCATTAATAGAAATCCTGTTCAGAAAGCGGAAAACAGAATTTCCGAGTATTTTTCTGACATTTTTCCGTACTTGCATATTAAAGCATTCTGGTTATGATGGTTATGAATGATGACTGAACAGCTTTAGCGTAAAGAATCATTCAAACTTTAGCGTAAAGATCAGCATGTTCTGCTTGTGTCCAAAGTATTAATATTTAGAAGAGTAGTATAGCTATATGTAAAATTATTTAATAAAAACTAAAAGTCAATTTTAAGGTTAATGGAAACAATTTAATTTCTTCCTGATTAAAAATATTGATGTGGTGGCTAGTGTAATTATTCCACCTGAATAGCAAGCATATTTAAACTAAGTGAAAGGCCAGAGCAAGGTCTTCTTCAGCAGTTTAAACTTGTGCTGGAATTACAAAAAGTATTTGTAGACTATCCAGCTATCCATAAGCATCAGCCATTCCCAGGAAGTCAACTGAGTTTTAGTCATCAAAAAAAATTCATGAGATTAACTTAACTGCAAATTTGCAGCAAAAAAAAAAAAACCCAACCAACCAACCAACCAACCCACAGAAGATTAGGAACTGGAAGGGACCTCAAAAGACCATCTAGCCCAATCTAGGAAAGTTTTAAATGCTTCTAGAGAAGGAAAATGTCTCCAGAGAAGGAGACTCCACAACCCTTCTGCCCCCCTTCCAGTGCTTCCTCACCCTCACTGGGAAGAAGCTCTGTCTCATGTTGATGTGGAACCTCCTATGTTCCAGCTGACACCCATTGCCCGGTCCTGTCATTGGATGTCCTAAGTGTCCTATCATTGGATGACACTTAGCAGAGCCTGGCTCCATCCTACTGACACCCACCCTTTCCATATATATTAACATTAATTGGGTCACCCCTCAGTCTCCTTTTTTCCCAGCTCAGGAGAATCTGCTTTTCCTCATCAGGAAGATGCTCCACTATCTTCACCTATCTTCTTTTTTCCAATCTCAGGAAACCCAGCTCCCACAGCCTTTCCTCACCAGGGGGATGTTCCACTCCATCATCTTTGTGGCTCTGCACTGGAGTCTCTCAAGCAGTTCTGTGTCCTTCTGGAGCTGAGGGGCCCGGAACTGGACAGTAGAGGGGCAGAAGAGCATCCCTCTATCTACACCCTTATCTGCATCTACTTTCATACACAAATTCTGAGGGCTCATTACTACTATTTTAAATGAAAACTACTCTCTGTTGTCTATGGAAGTGACTCCTTATTATAAGATTCACAAAACAGTACTTTCCATTTCCCCACTCCCTTTTAAAAAAGTCACACGTTAGCCATTTACATGAGTCTACAACCACTGCTCTGTAGTATTTTAGTCCAAGTAGTTTATGTTTAGAATATGCATGAACTTCTTCCCCACATTGTGTCACCGTTTCTTCCAGTGTGTTTACACTACCTTGATTTTTAAGGATCTCATAATGTGATAAAAAGCAAACATCTTGCTACAGTCATTCCTACTGGATGTGAAAATACAGAATTGACATTAACTACAACAGATATATGTGGGAAAACAAAAATCAGAGCAGTGTGCAGTCTGGTGAATCTCAGCGTGATCTTCAAGCACTACACTGTAGTTAACCAGAACTAAGCTTGTTTTCAATACAATGAAGAGTAAGACAGCAGAAAGTTTGGAAGTCAGATTCACAATAAACAATTAGTCATTTGTTTACCATTTACCTAAGGCTCTGCTCTAGCAATAGTTACATAAGCAAATGACTATAAGACTTTCTCATGGGATCAGTGCTCTGCTTTTCAAGAAACAGCATGCAGGAGAGAAAGCACAGAGGAGAAGGGTATTGCCTTGACCTTGTGCCATTACAGACACATGCTGAGTACCAGTCCCTAACAAAAAAAGAAAAACAGAGGAGATGCCAAGGAATCATGTTTGCATGTGATCTACCTCACAGCTTATAATAGGTACCTCACAATATAATTTCAATCTTAATCCATACCTACTCAAAAGTCTCTGCCACTGATGTACCTAAAGGAAAGTTTGCTAGCTTTGCACTACAGAAACTCCTGAGTTTGGCTCTGTTTCCTACGTTTTTAATGAGAAATAAGCTCAACTATTGCTATCTAGAATTGGAAATGGCTGTCATGCTCGTCGATCTTTTGTACCAGATACTCTACTCTGATATGGAGTACTTCCTTGCAGTATCAGAGGATAATTTTTTCTTTTTTAAAAAAGAAAACTTCCTCCAAACATTTGCCTGTCCTAAGCGTTTATGTCATTCCATACCTCCCTGTGTACTTTTCCAGGCTGCATCTACCTCTCTTCCCTTCTTCATACATTGTAGTTCTTGATAATTTTTTCCATTCCCAGCACTCACACATACTAAAGTATCAAGAGAAGAGATTTCTAGCAGTATGTTTTGGAAGGAAGAAAGTTAAACTGGTAGAAAGGCAAAAACAGTATTTCACAGAGTAAAATACTCTTTCCCCTAACTTTTTAAAAATTACTTAGTTGATTAAAAAAGAGCATTTTTTCCCCATGTACAGACAGCCTCCACTCCCATTCCTTTGCGTATCTATTCATTGTTGATAATTTTAGGATGCATTAGCTCTAAGAAATAACTTCTAACGGATGTTTTGCTTTTGTACTAAATTTACACATCCTTTGGAGTTATTCTCCCAAGTCTGCCTACTGAAATATTTGTCATATCCTTAGCTTTTGTTTTATGAGTATTCAATGGTACTGAATGAGATTCACAAAGATTGAAGGAAGTGCCAAAGGTCAAGTTTTACTTTCCTCACAAATCCAGCAAATAAAGAGAACACTTATAATAATACCATCCTTACAAATGTGCATCAGTAACAGGGAGCTGTCAATGTAGGCTTCAAAATGAATGTAATGTTTGCAGTACATAAACACCAGAAGACAGGAGAAAAATCTATTAAACTATTAAGTTTGTTTTTCAGCTAATTAATACTTGTCTTAAAGTTTCTTTTACCAGTTTTGGGCACTGGAATGGGATGGTCAGGATGATGGCTAAGTACCCATCCCTGGATGTGTTTAAAAGTAGCTTAGATGTAGTGTTGGGGGGGATCTGGTTTAAGGGTGAACTTGTAGAGTAGGGTTGATGGTTGGACATGATCGTCCCAAGAGTTTTTTCCAATCTGAATGATACTATGATTCCATAGTTTTAATGAAATCAGAAGATTGCCTTAATATTACTGCATTCATTATTCTTTTATCAAAAGAGTCTTGTTAAATATAAAAATCAATTGTGATAAACAGATTAAAACAAATATGACACTTTCATCTTGAATTAAAACATATACAACATTAAATACCACACACCCCCTTGAAATCAAGACTGTTAATCTGCTAATTCTTTCCCTTTGATCACTATTAAGAAAATCCAGTAGTGGGGAATTTCTCATGTAGCCACAAGAGCCTTCATTCAACATTTCCATTTAAATTACCAAGGCACATTATTATTTATTTAAATAATGCATCCTTGTAATACTTTACTGTTCCAGTTTGTATTATTTGACTATTTCTGTTTATAAGGAGTGGAAAGCTAATTCACTGGTGGTGTATTTTAAACATGTATGTATCTGTCTTTTGCAGTTCTGCACATAACAGTATAACGGTAAAAAGTTTTGCAAACATCATGGCAAAATGTTTATGTGCCATATTTCATAACAATTAATTAATTCTGCCACAGTTTATTAACTCTTTCTTGAATGGCAATTAAGGCAAATGCTAAACTACATTTGGGGTTGGTCTCAGACCCAATACAAACAATAAGCGCATCTACAGTTTTCTCGATGACTTTTGAGAACAGCAAACCTGCAGTGGATTACTCTAGAAATATTTGCAGCTTCATGATTTCACATATTTATAAAAGATGTAGAAAATAACAGCTTTAAGGCTTTGATTCCCTGTTACACTACTAGCTACAGAATTTTAACTGTAGTAAACCTCGTCTGTGACTTCACTGGACATATGCTGATGCCAAAAGCTGTTGTGATGTAAGATATCCCCTATCCCCATTAATTTTTACGAGTTATCCACTCTGCCCTTTCAATCCTGTGCAGCAGAGTTTGCAGGATCAAACTTAAGCCTAAAATGCTGGCACAGTCTCACTTATTTGAACAAATCAATTGAATTAAACATTTTTAATTATGTCATAAGCATCTTCTGTCATTGTGATAAGGAAAGGAGTAAGACAAACAGCAAGAGTTAGTTTAGCCACAATGGCCACATATCCACCTCCCACAGCACACTGGGAGTGCAGTGTGACCTGCTAGATGAGAAAACCAACCTCTGATATGAGTCCATGTGATATGATACACAGACTCTGAGTGCCCAGTACTACTCAAATTCATCTCCACATAGACTGCCTTTATAGTCAGTTTACAGTGGAGTTTTCTCCACCACAGGGCCATTACATGAAGCCTTTCCCAGAAATGGCCAGACTGGTTACAGACCTTAGAAAGATCACAGTAACTGTTAAGTTCTGGAGAAACAAAAGTTAGCATCATTATACAATCGCTTTGACTAGTGAGACGAGAACAGATTTCTGTTAATATTGTAAAAATGCTGTTCAAGTGTTAACTAATCATACTGAACTTAGTTAAATCAGTTGTGTGAAGTGAAGCCACTTCAGATGGGCTGGAAAACAAACTGTACATGTTCATTCAAACCAGTGAGGAACTGTTAATGACAAAGTGATCAAATCACTTCACTCAAATTTTTGACAAAGTAGGACACACAGCTTGCTTCAGAGATATTCCCTTGTAAGATTCTAGGAAAATAATATGTCAGTATAGATAGAGCTGACTGGAATCTACTCACAGGGGATGTTCAAGTGTGCCACATATAGCACACGTGATGACACATCAAGATATAAAGCTTCCTTCCCCTAAGCCCAGAAGTCAGCAGCAATTCAGTGTGGGACAAGGTGACCAGTCTCAGGTGTAATGTTCACAGCTTGATACATCCATTACTGCAGGTAGCTTTAAGGTCTAATAGATACCCCGCGCTTCTCAGGTGGCAGCCCAACAGAGGCAGACATAGCACGCACCTTTCTCACTAATCCCAGGTTTCCTACAGTATTTCCTAATTCAGGATTTCTTACATCATTACCCAGGCCATCTGAACCTTACACTGTATCAACGATAAAACTAGCAAACACCCACTTGCCCTACAAAGTCTTGCTTCCCAGGTTTCAAATGGTGCTCCTGGGTATCGGGAAGATTTTTCCACCTCTCTCATAACCCTAACAACCTATGAAACCCAGCCACTCTTCATTTTACTATCTATAACACGTCACCTTCTCAGTCTATTGCTCCATAGGCACAGCAGACTTCTCACATGGTGTCTTGCAGTCCCTCACTGTTCAGTAGGCTAAACCTCAGGCCAGAGCAAATTTATCTGAGGTATACACCTGAACATTCTGTTCTTGAATCTCATCATTTACAGAAAGCCTCTGAAAAAAAAAAAAAAAATCAGAGAAAGCACCCAAGATCTAATAAAGTGCCTTTATTTGTCTAGTGAAACTTTGCTCCTATTTGCCTGAAACAGATGCTGATAAGAATTATCATTTCCCTTCTGTTGCTGATGTTGGTAACATGTCTGGCATCATGGCAAAAAAAGTCTGCCTAAATATAATTTCTAAGAACAGCATTCAACATTCCAAATCAAACAATCCCAAATCACCCCCACACACCCAAAAGCAAAAAAATAGCTGCTTTAAAAAATTAAAAGTTACTCACATCTATTTTTGATCTTCTTACTCAGTTTTGAGCTATCAAAACTGAACATTCACGGCTGTTTATAGCAATTCATGGGAGACAAGAAGCTCCAAAACAACAAACCCAACCAGGAGCTGTAATTCTTATTCATCCATTCAAATAGGTCTGATCACAAGAGAATATATTCTTTGAATAAATCTATTCACATGAGGATCTTTTTAAAAAGATCAGAAGAAAACATGGAAAGATGCAGCAGTGAATAAAAAACATGTTTTTCTAAGAACAAGGGGAAATGAAATGCAAGCACACTGCCTTAGTTCTTCTTCCATGCACATCAAGTCTCAGTGGTGCTACTCTCCTCTAGAGTACTAGAACGGAATGAAATTTAGCAGCCTGAACTAGTTCCCTCACACTTGTTGCTGTTATTAATGTTAATTTTCTCATTCAGGCTATATCATAATGCCAAGATGAAAGATTCAGACTGCCCAAGAATAACTCTTGGTGGCAAGAGACTACTTGGGGAAAAGACACAGTTGCACATCATACAGTATAATTTTTTTCTCTTGCAACCATCTGAAGATCTGGAGGCAAGGCAACGGGATGGGAAGGAAAAGACGACACACAAATCATCCCTTCTTCACACGTAGTAATTTTTGTTTCAGAAAAATAAAGTGGTCCAAGTGCAAGATTTTAATTGTAATTTACCTGAAAATCATGATAGGATTAATTCAAATAACACTGAATATGTCGCTAATGCCTAAATTACTGAACCATGAGCATACCTTTACTCACAACGAGTCCCTTAAAGTGTTGTGTTTTCATTTCTAGTGCCCTATTCTTATGAGAAATTTGGATGCAATGATGCCTTGGTTGAGCAGAATAGTTGATTCAGAAGGGACCTAAAAAGATCATCTGCTCTGCTAGGTTCCAAAACTTTAAATAGGCTTTTTATCAGTAATAGCAAGTTATTTTTTTTAAATTAGTAATTCTGCTATCTTTCAGCATTTTTATTTAGTATCTCAGTACAAATCAGTCTATCTTTAAATGAATTTTTTTGTTTCATTAATATATGCTGTACTTATACTGGTACTTCTGACTTCCTTATCGCCACACATAGTTCCAGTTCTTTTTCTTAATTCTCCTGAGGCCATCGTAATTCATGTGACAACGTTAACCAAAAAACTTAGTATGTGCCTTGCCATTAAATACCCTGGACCTTAACTGATCCAACAACAGAAGAAAAATCCTCAAAACAAAACAAGTATCAGTACCGATATTAAGTCAGTCTTCTAAATCCCCATTGATACTACCAATGGTGATGCCAACTGGTAGTAATGATAATACCACATAAAACTCACTACTACTATTGAGAATTTCCTCTAGCAGCTAAGCATCAAAGAAAAAGAACAGATATTTTGCTGAAGCTGCAACAGTATATCACTGAAATAAAAGCTAGATGATAAAACAATAAATTTCTCACTCAGAGCACACTATCTTGCTTCCTGCAAAGCACTAGTAACACCTGGGCTACTAAACTCCCAACTGCTTACATCTGCTGTTTCACAGCAGCCTGACAGCATTAGTGCAAGCACTGCACACACTGCCACACCACTGCCCAATAATTCATTTCACCCTGTCATCTGGAGCTAGATTTTTATCAGGAGATGAATGATTTATCTCTACTTAACAGCATCTTTGAACGCCTTTAAAAGTGTGTGAATACCAGTCTCCTGTCTCTTCTTAGGAGTTAGATATGATCAGTGAGGGAAAGAAAGGAGTGGAAAAATCCTCCTTGACATTCAGAGCAACTAGGTGACTATGTGCATTTATGAACACAACAAAGCACACACTTGAGGATGTCTTGCTCAAGACCTGTGGTACAGCATATTGTTACTGGTTTTAACTTCAGTGTCTCTTCCACATCACAGAATCACAGAACATTAGGGACTGGAGGGGATCTCAAAAAAATCATCTAGTTCACTCCCCTTGCCACAGCAGGATCACCTACATCAAGTCACACAGGAACATGTCCAGATGGGTTTATAAACCTCTCCACAGAAGGAGAATCCACAACCTCTCTGGGCAGCTCGTTCAAGTGCTCTGTCACCCTCACTGGGAAGAAGTTCCTTCTCATATTGATGTAGAACCTCCTATATTTCAGCTTGTACACATTGCCCCTTGTCCTATCACTGGATGTCACTGCGCAATGCCTGGCTCCATCCTCCTGACACCCACTCTTTCCATATTTATCAACATTAATGGGGTCACCCCTTAGGCTCCTTTTATCCAAACTCAAGAGACCCAGCTCCCTCAGCCTTTCCTCATCAGGAAGATGCTCCACTCCCTTTGTCATCTTTGCGGCTCTGTGCTGGATTCTCTCAAGCAGTTCCATGTCCTTCTTGAATTGATGGGCCCAGAACTGGACACTTACATTGCTTCAGATAAGGAAATTCTCATCATCTGTGTAGTATGAATTTCTATAGTACCATTTTGAAGAACAGACTCCATCAACACCTGAGCAAGCTAGTCTGACCCAACAGCTGACCCTGCTTTGAAGCAAAGGTTGGAAAACGTGCAAAAATCTATTTCCCAAAAAATTATCTCAGAGCACGTTAAATTGCCATTCTTAACATTTTCACAAATATAGACCACCAAACAGAGTAACGTTCACTCTTGAACTCTGATAACATGAAGTTAGAATAGTCTGTACATGTGGCTCAGTTTCTTAAAACAGCGTAGTATCATGGCATAAGTGTCTAGCAATACTCTTGTATTTTTCCAACACTAAGATTTTTTATATGTACCTGGCTTCAAAGACATTGCAGTCCATTTTATTAAGAGTTTAAAGATCAGCTGAACACAAATTTGAGATTCTGCTTTAGATGCATATTTGAACATAGCAAAAGAATGTCTCTCATGAGATTATACTGGTGAATTAAAGCACCAAGGATATTTTTTTCTTATAGTTAGAGAATTAACACAACATGTGGAACCTGTTTTTTCTCGGGCGACTCACTTAGACCATCTTATTTTATCAGCATGCCAAGCTACCATCAGCATAGAAGCAGAAGCTCTTAATCTAAACCTCCAAAATGAGACGATCTGCAGTGAAATAGGCACTGCAAACCGAAATGTTAGTTAGTTGGCTCCCACAAAATAAGAATTCACATGACATGGGAAAAGTGTCACCTTCTGTACCCAATTAAGTACTTTTCTCACAGAGGATTCTACCAAAGAAGCAGGTAGCATCTGTTTTCTTTAGATGCACATTTGCAGGTAACATCGGTCAGGTAACAGTGCAAAACTCTGCATTTGATTTCTGTCTTTAATGCTTAATTCTGCTAACAAAGAACAGAGAGCACCTACTTTGGGCCACAGCCCTGCAGCAGATTCTGTGAATAAACAAGGATCCTTGATTTGAATTGTTTTCTTTTTGGACTGCAATTGAACTAGAAAAGTCAGACCTTAATTTTTTTTTTTTTTAAAAAATCCCTTAATTTTAAGTACCAGAGTGGAACAGTGGGAAGTGCATCATCTTTTCTAGTGAGGGCAAAGTGTGAATTGTGAATTTAAATAGTGAAGTCGTCATATAGATTATGCTAAGTAATTTAAGTTACCCAAAGCTTCTGATTTATCTCAAAATTCTTGTTTAACAAAATCTTAGCCTATTTTTCCAGCTTGATGTGATTTCTTAGTAAACTCGTTTTTTTCCAAGACAATGTCATCCTTTGTTTCTGTGCTCCCTTGTAAGTACTGCCTACAACTTCCAGAGCTCCAATTATGCTGTCACATATATGCACACTCTCTCTTTGAACTGTTCCCCTATTTATTCAATTCTTCCTCTATTTTTTTTTTAATAGCTTTAATAAGGTAGCCATTACTGTGCTCCGAAGCAAGGAACAAGAAAACTTAACAAGAGCACATAAAAATGAACTACCTGTAATACTAATCCTAAAGATCTAATCTTTTAGACATTTATAGACACTGAAATACCTCTACATGGTGTAACCCTGAGCAACTAATGAATTTGGTTATTCTGTAAAAGACAAGGAATATGAAATGTAGAACCATATTTCAGTTTATGATTGATAGAATTAGATAAGGAAGTGACTTTTTAATGAAATTATGTTGCCATTTGAAATACTCTAAATCTACAGCTGTATTGCAAATGCAAAGCCATAAGCTGTCTTAGAGGGACATTAAGTGTCTGTCTTAAGCTATGCAGCTATGTAGGTTTTTTTCAGATGTGGTGGGTGTGGGATTCTCCTCCCTGCCTTTTTCCTTTTCCATCCCTGTTAAACACTGTGAACCTGTCCACTTCTGGTTTTTTACAAGTCAATAATTTTGATTTACAAATTTCCTGAGCAAGGCAGTAGCGCAGTGAATTGAACATGTTATATCTTTCAGCAGACTATATAAAATGTAACTGAGCTGAAACTCATTGTTCTAAAAAGACTTTATATTAACTTCTACTTTATCTCAAAAACAAGTAGCCATTTTCAAGTATGTCTATAATATATCAGTATGCTTTTTCTCAATGAATTGCTTCCTGCACCATTTTAACTATTAGGTGACCTCTTATTTATTATAGGGGTCAAAATTGGTAAGCTTTTACCTTCTTAAATGCTGTCCTACTCTTACATTGGTGGGCCTATATAAAATACAGCATTTTAGCCTGGTGTAAAAATCCTCCTTAGAGAGACAGAAACCCAGAGGCTACCCAACAGATTCTACAGCACATATATTACAAACATATGTATACTTTAAAACATGCATATTTCAAATTCCTCCCTCTAGCCTCAATAACTACTGCCTAAAAATTATCAGTTTCTTGGACTTTAAAAATAAAAAGTCCACACATCAAATATCAAGAGGAAAGTCATCAGAATTCCATCAGAAAGTACAGCATAATACACTCAAAGGCTTAGACATATTTTCAATCACCAACTAGCACAGAATCACAGAACGTAAGGCATTGGAAGGGACCTCAAAAGGTCATCCACTCCAGTCTCCCTGCCACAGCAGGATCCTCTAGATCAGGGTGCACAGAAACATGTCCAGGCAGGTTTCACATGTCTCCAGAGAAGGTGATTCCACAATGCCCTTGGGCATTCCAGTGTTCTATCATCCTCACCATGAAGAGGTTCCTTCTCATATTGATGTGGAACCTCCTATGTTCCAGCTGACACCCATTGGCCCTTGTCCTATCACTGGATGACACTGAGCAGAGCCTGGCTCCATCCTCCTGACAGCCACCCTTTCCATATTTATTAACATTAATGGGGTCACCCCTCAGTCTCGTTTTTTCCAAGCTCAAGAGACCCAGCTCCTTCAGCTTTTCCTCATCAGGGAGATGTTCCACTCCATCATCTTTGTGGCTCTGCACTGGACTATTTCAAGCAGCATCAGTTTAAGTCACAAACACAACCCCACCTCCTGCTAGACTACCCCTGCCTCACATACACATTTCACTTGCCCCTTTACCAAAATGAGTTTGTGAACATTTATCAGCTGTCTCACAACAAGCCAGGTCTGGCTACTCAGCTCAAACCACCACTTGTGTGTGCACATCAGTACCTTTAATTGACACAGCTGTTTCTTATGTAAATGCTTCTCAGCTCTTTAACTATTTACAGAAAACAGATAATTTAAATTCAATATACTATGCTCTTGACCAGTCTTGAAATACAGGACTGCAACCCAAACCCCATTTACTGTTTGTTCATTTGTGGAACTTATGCATAAATTAATTAGTAATGAGCAATTAGAATGGAAAACTAATACATTTAAGTGCTCTTTTCAAAAGGAAAGGAAACAAACCCTCCTCTTTAAGCCTCTCCAATGCTGTATTTGGGCAAGGTGCCATAAAACACACACAAAAAAGATTTATCTCCTGTACAAGTTAGATTTGCATTAAATTTGCATTTGTCAAGGCTTTGAGGGGGAAAAAAAAATCTGCTGGCATGACACCAATACACGTTGGTCTTAATTAAAGCTCTATATGAATAAATTCTATATTCCGCCATTCCTTAGAAGACAAATACCAAGACATTTAATTTGAAGTACTGACAGATTTACACTATAAATTTCATACTAATTTTCTAACGTACCTTGTTGATTTTTACTGTTTTACATCCATCATGAAAGGATTAAATAAACAAAGAATTCTTTGCACTCAGCGCCTCTTACATCACAGTATTCTTATACAGAGACTAACATCAAGTGAGACTAGTAGCAGTAGTCCCATAAGCACATTGCTCTGTAGTTAAATCTGTAGTCAAATGCACTTTCCTGCTTTAAGCAAAAGTACATTAGTGGCGATGACAACTGACCAAGTGAAACACTTTATGTGAAAAGTTTATGGAAGATTCTTCAAATGGAAATGAAATATATTTTATTGTGAAGCAGAACGCCACTCCAACACACACTGCATTTCAGATTTTTTGTGGTGGTGTCTTTTTAGAAAAATTTGTTTCATTCAAGGGAGTTCATAGAAATCTCCTTATATTTAAAGAAGAAAGAGGGTCATTTGAGCCAAATTATTAGATGAGTCTTGCAGACAGAGGACATCTGAAGTGTCCTGTGCAACAGATCAAAGTGGGACAGAAAAAGAAATAAAGTCAAATACAACTAGACTTTGTTACAACAGCCATGATCTGAAAGTGACCTAGAAGCCTGTAGTTTACAGCTCTTAATCAGAATAAAGTCATAGAATGGCTGTTTGTATTTGTGCACCTAGCTGCATTATGAAAGCAAAGGAGCACTCATTTCATGCGGGAAATAACACTGATTTGATATATTCATTTGAACTGCTACTAAAAAAAAATCTAAAAAGAAGATTGTTTAGTAATGGCCACATTAACACATCTTTTCATGACAGCATTATGTCAGAACAGTCTTAAAAATTTTTAAGATCTTGAGCACAGAGTTAGTGGAGAAAAGAGATAGCACAAAGTCCAAATAAAGTGCTTATGTTCAGCATATTTTTCATTTTCAAGTGCTTAACAGCTATTCTTCTAAAAAAAAATTTACACGAAAACTACTTCAGATAACCACATAAATATGGAAATGCCATATTTTGCAGGACAATGCTACACCCTGTTAGTTTGAAGAACCCTTTAACTGAGTCTGTCTGTTTAAGGTTTTGATTCTTCGGTCCTGTAACCCAAAGGACAAGATTATTGAAGCAAGAATTGAAACTAAAGTGGCAAAGCTGTGAACGATGCATACTTTTTTCAACCCTTTTTACTTACTTATGAATTATCACTACATACACTTCCAGCCTGCTGTGCAAGCACAGCAGAAAGAAAAACATTTTTGCTACTTCTGTGTCTGAAAACCTTTAGATGCTCATGGTCACAGAAGTTTCAGGATAAAAATAATTACAAAAAAACAAACCTGCAAAAAGACAAATTAAAAAAACAAACCCTGAATGTACAATCAAATGCAAACAAGAAATAAACAGAAATTAAAATATAAGTGAAAGCAACCTCGATGCTTCTCTCCAAACACAGCTCTCATTTATTTATACTATGAACTGCACACATAGCTTCTCTAAATAAAAAAACCCCTACACCTTAGGACAGCAGCTTTGTGTCAATCAAGTATCAGCACCACAAACAAAGCTCTAGCTAAAAAGAATATTAATGTATTAACTACAGCTGTTGAAACTCTAAAGCTCATCTGAAAAAGACAACATGGTAAAGAGAAGAAGGTATACTTGGATATACTGTCCTTTGCTATTGCAGTCCACTGAAAGCAAACGTTTTCTAGGTTATGCATATGTGTAAGTGCAAAGGTACCTCAACACTATCGCAGAGCCACAAAGATGATCGAGTGGAACAGCTCCCTGATGAGGAAAGGCTGAGGGAGCTGGGTCCCTTGAGCTTGGAAAAAAACGAGAGTGAGGGGTGACCTCATTTATAAATATGGAAAGGGTGGGTGCCAGTAGGGTGGAGCCAGGCTCTGCTAAGTGTCATCCAATGATAGGACAAGAGGCAATGGGTGTCAGCTGGAACATAGGAGGTTCCACATCAATATGAGAAGGAACTTCTTCCCAGGGAGGGTGACAGAGCACTGCAACAGGTAGTCCAAGGAGGTTATGGAGTCTCCTTCTCTAGAGACACTTAAAACCTGCCTGGACATGTTCCTGTGTGACTTGATCTAGGGGCTCCTGCTGTGGCAGGGGGATTGGGCTAGATTATCTTTCTAGGTCTCTTCCAATCCCTAATGTTCTGTGATTCAGAATGGAGTCTGCTAAGAAGAAAGTCTGAAATTTATTTTAAAAAGCTTTGAGGATTCAGTGGGTTTTATTTTATAGTAATACTACTTTGAAAAAATCTTATAGCATTTCCAGAACAGTTCTGCAGGTGCAGCAGTGATTTGGTGTTTGGAAGCTTTGTCTTCTAAGACTTTATACAAAATAGAAATACCATCTGGAACTGTGGTGACCTGATCGCTTCTTTGTTCATCTCATGATTCCATAACATAACGTCTAACATATGTAAGTAACTCCTGTGCCTCATAAACTGGGGATTTAAATGATTCAACCACATTTGAACTTTATACTTTTTAAAGAAAAAAGCATTGGCAAAGCAACATTTTCATGAACATGCATTTTTGTTGTTAGAAAAGATGACGACAAGATTTTATACTGTAGTCACTCCTGCAATCAAGGAAGAATTAACACCTCATCACATGGCCTCATGGCCTTTCCTGAATTATTTTAACACACTTAACACTCATTTTGTTTTTGTTGAATTTAGCATACCTGAAGATTTTAATTTGGTGTTGATAACTATCTCCATATGGACTAAGAAACAGAGAACTGAGATACAAACTGACAAAGGATGAGACAATCAAAGCCTGGCTGATATTTGGGTAATATCCAAAGCCCCTTCCTTGACATCTCATTAAAAAAGCACACAGTGACAGGAAGTACAATGCAATCATATACGGTGTTGAAGCAAATATGAAAAAGTAATTGTGAGGTCTTTAATTCCTGTCTTGGAATTAACTATTTAGTCCATATTGACCAAATATTAATCAATTAACTTTGAAATGTCATGTCTCAGATCCAGAGAATCAAAGCTTTCCCTTTGTTCCTGGAGGATCAGTTCAGGTAGATCACACGAACGCAATATGCAACTGGGTCTTCCTATAATCATCTGCAATCTGCCTGTCCATTGCTACTGCCACTCTCTTCTTCAAACCCTCTTGTCATTTTATGACAGCAGTATTTCCAGAGATTAGTAATTTGCCAGGTCTCATGGCCTACAACAGTACCACAGGTTATCAGCTTCTGCCAGCTGCTCTTTAATCTCCAGACAATCCCCAGCACCTTCATTATTACTGGATAATTAGCATTAATGGAAGCTATGCATAAACAGTGAGAGGCTAATACACCCTTCAAGCTTGTATTTCAGAAATCCCTACATTAAAAAAAAAGAGTAGCCTACATGAATCATATCTTCATTGTTAAATTGAAGAGTAATTCCCAACCTACCCAAAGGCATAAGCATCAGTTAGGACTAACGATGTGTAAAACTTTATGAAAGACTGCATTACTGCAAAACTTCAGAGGCTAAAAAAGAACTGAGTCTCACCTCACTTCATCTTTATCCTTTACACCTGTTTCCAGTCTGTGCCTTACCTTTTTCACCCAAGACATTAACTACCGCTTGGCCAATACCTTACCAACAAAATTTACCTTTAGAAATTATAGACAGATCATTTTCAAGTTCATTGCTTTAAAACAAGAAGTTATAACCTCAAAAACTCAAGAAAAATCTGCTGCACTGAACTACTTTGAGATGTGACCATTGTCTCTGTATGTTAAATAAAACATTCACGCTCCGCTGGTCTATAGGGCAATCGCCTACTCCAGCGTCATCTGCTCTCTTCTACTTATTCATCTACTAAGCAAAGAGAAATACACTACATTCTCTGAGCATAAATTCACAATGTTTTGCCTCTGTGGTTTCATCACACCCCCAGCTTGCTAAGCTTTCCAATAATATCATGCATTGGAAAACAAAACTGTATGAATCACTGGCTCTTAATACTTCAAGAAAAAGAATGTGGAAATAAATATTTACCATAAAAATGTAAATATTGGTTAACATTGTAAAACAGGCAAGGAGGCTCAGGAGGCCTTACTGCCTGAAAGGAAGTTTACAGAGATGGGAGTTGGTAGCAAGCAACAGGACTAGGGGAAACGGCCACAAGTTTGCAGGAGAAGATGTTCAGATTGGACATTAGGAAGAATTTCTTCACTGAAAGGTTGTCAGACAATGAAACAGGTACCCAAGTAGGTAGGTGTGGAGTAACGATCTGTGAAATTATTCACAAGACATATAGATGAAGTGCTGCAGAATATGATTTACCAGGGACCAGACAGTGGGGCCAGTGGTTGGACTTGACAATCTTCAAGATGTCATTGAAGAAAAACAATTCAGTGATTCCGCAAGTTTTTGTTCATAGAATCAACATTTGTAAATCCAGTAGCTCAACATTATCCTTAAACTGCAAGTTTCACCTACCTTTTGTCTTCCTGTAAAAGCACCTAATAGCTACGTTCATACCTGTATTTCTTACTACAAAATTCAACTCTTTAACTAAATGCTCAGTTGTTCCAGTGGAAACCTAATTTTCTAAGCTACGAATCGGGCTTTCCTATAAGTACCATCATCTACACCAAGTTTAACGTGCAGGGCCAGTGGTACTCTGCAAACTTTAAATGGCTCATAAACCCTACTGCAGTCTCCATTCCCCAACTCTCATACACTCCATAGTTGGGACATCTATCCATCTACCACGTATGAAATAATTAATTGACAAATTTATTCCTAAAACAGTTACAGAGTCTATTCACAGTGCTACCTCATCTGTAATCCTGAAACATACAGGTGTGACATAATTGTAGAAAATATCACACTAATGTATTTAAGCACAAAAAACTCCAACATAATGTGACACACAGAGCCTATTGGATTAGCTATCCCTCTGAGACAGGTAAGATTAAGAGCTTCATCAGTGAAAAATTGAAGCAAGAAGTGCATTAATTACGTTCAGTCTAATTTTTAAGAAGTTCTGGAATAAGGAGAGTCTGAAAAGCTGGGAGGAGTCCCAGGGTTTGGCTACACAGCCCCCTTCCAGACTTTCCACTCAAACTGTCAAAATAACAAAATAATTATGCTAGTTTCGTAACTTTGATCACCTCTCTTCACCACCAGAAGAATCCATTTAAGAATGGATTTAAGAAACCTCTAGAAAGGCATGCAAGTTATATTTTATTTTGTCTGAGAATGGGAAGAATATTTTGCTTCCTTATATACAGCACCACAGCACCATTTGGGTTGGCCAAGACCCCTTTTTTGAACTTAATCAAACTTCACAGAAAAAAACCCGGTTTAAAAGCACTCTCCTGGATTGTAAAACTATAAAAAAATATGTGATAGCTATAGCAAACACTTCTGTGCGTATTTCAAGCCTGAGATGAGCGACTAGAGCAATTTATCACAAGGAAAATATTTCCATGACGAAAGGAAAAAGACAGGCTCTGGCTTTCTACGTACACCCTTCAGAGACTTCAAGCACTCAAATATCCATAATGAAAATCTGATTTGCAACTGTAGTACTTCACAGATTAACGTGGTGTAACTTAATATACTGGCAGTTATTATAGTTTATTGCAAGTGTGACTCAGTTGCAGATTAAACTGACATTATCATACACACATCTCTATGTCAAAAAAACATGGCTAAGATTGCACAGTGGAGTACTCTCATTTTGGGGAGTGACAGAATGCACTCTGCCAGGACTTAAGCCATCTACCACATAGCTACTATGACGAAAATCCTCTGGCATGTACCTTACAACCTCAACCCAACACAAGACCTCTGGTGTGGTGAACAAAAGGGATGGAAGTTGTTCCAGTGAGAGAATCTATGTAGTATTGTATTTACCTGCCACAGTCAGGGTGGCCATTTCTGCAAAGCATTCCTTGCATATCTTGTACATTCAAAGCCACACTTTATGTATAAAGGAGACAGTAATGTACGGATTTAATACAGAGAATTGAGACAGGGAAACACATGTTAGAAATCTCTTTTTTCTTGTATCAGTTTCAAGTGCCTGTCAGATCATGTAGTAATGAAATAACAACTGGTAAGGTCAAAATTCACTAAGTGCAAGTATAGTTGTGGAGAGTGGGACTTCTGTCAGTCAGATTCTGACAAATCAAGTCAGGAACTGAGAAAATATTTGCATAGTATCAGACAGAATCTCTTTGGCATAGGCATCTCTCCAGAACAGCACTCAATTATTTTTGCCTTATCCTCTCTCCTTCTGAAATACTTTGCTTAAATATGGCTTCCTTTAACTCACTTACATGCAAGTCTCTTAGAAATAAATTCTATGTGATTACTATTACAGCTAGATAATAGAATCACAGCATATTTAAGTTGGAAAAGACCTTTAAGATAGAGTCCAATGGTGAAAGAATGGTCTGCTGGCCATTATAGCTAGCTTTTTAGGTGTGTTTCGTCCCAGATATTGCAAATATTGCTATAGATGTGTGTTTGCCTGACACAGTCCCCCTGGGCTTCAATTACTAGCAGTACAGGAAAAGTCATACATCCTCCAATATCTGCTCATGTCAAAAAGTGACAGTAAGGTTAAGGAAGTCTCCATTCTAATTAAGACAATGGAAGGGCAGGAATTTGAGAAGGAGCAGACTTTTCTACCTATTCTTTCCAATACTTACTCCCATAGCACTTACTCTGATCCTGGTCCTTTCCTAGTCTTACCTAATTCCCCATCCCCATCCCAGTCTCTGCAAGGGCTGGAGCCCCTACCTAATTCCCCATCCCAGTCCAAGTCTCTGCATGTGCTGGAGATACTATCTCAATTCAATCCCACTCCATTGCACAGTGTGGCATCTACTCACTCCTCAAGATGCAGAATTACAGTAATTACTGGCTCCTAGCCATGACTTCCTAGTCTTGTCTAATTTTCAGTCCCAACATTCTGTCTATCACTATACAGGATCTACACAGCGTGAAGTCTTAATCCTCTTGCAGGTCATAGTTTCACTGCCTCTTCCCATCACAGTCTAAACCCACTTTTCAACCCATATTAGGTTCTTCTTTTTTTTCAGTTTGGTACTGCCATCTTCGTCTCACCTGCAGCATAACGCACATGAGATACAGCAGAAGCACAGAACCAGACCTAGCAGAGTCTGAAGCAACCTCAAACTAATTAATTATAAGAAAAATCCTGTGCAGCCTTGAAGTGGAATAAGCACATTTGGTTGCAAACTCTGAAATTTGCAAAATTCAACCGAGCCTTAAATAACAGCATAAAAAATGCAGTTTTCAAAAGCGCATACCTTTGTCAGACTGAAGTGTTTCACAGAGTCCTGGGGAAATACACCTATATAGGCCATGCTTTTAAACAGATGCATGTATCGTGTGCTCTACCAAGCTGACAGCACTTCCCAAGGAAAAAGTAATCAATTTTTGGTTCGTTTCCTCTCCCCACAATGGAAAACTAACACATGTTCTTATCACAAGAATGTCCTGACACAAATAAATTTAGAACCTCCAAGTTATTCAGGCTCGGTTAGACTCTGATTGTAGAGAATATCGGTCAAAAAGTTAATCTATATCTAAATTTAAGTTCTTGAGAAAGGTATTTCAAACAAAAACTATGAGAAAACATAGTTTACTTCACCACTAACTGCTGGTAGTGCACTGTAGTAGAATATGTGGCTTACTCCAGCATAAAGACAGTTGTCTAATTCAATTATAAAAACAATAACTCTGCGTCAGTCTTTATTCTACCTAATTTTAAAGATGTTGGCACTCTGTGTCACATTAAACACCGTAACATTTTAATCCATTATCATCTCCTGACTTTTTGAAATTGATTTGTCTTTCCAGTTATGAAAAGGTTCCTCTATTTTTCTAGGTCTGTTAGTCTTTCCTGCTCTTCTATTATACACACTTGACCAAAGTAAACATCAGTATCAAAGGCAAGTTTTTACATGGAACCACCCTTCTTGCAAAGACAAGCCTTGGAAGAGTAATCATCTGTACACTACATTCAAATATTTTCAGAAAGACCCTTAGCTGCTTTCCTATGGATAATGTTGCAGTTTATACATCCTACCACCAGATGAGACACATAAAAGTGAAGAATCATTATAAGTCTTTTGCTATCTACACAACATTAAACACATGATGTGCCTCTGCATTAGTTTTTCCTTTAGAAAAAGAGAAGGAAGTCTATGACTTTTTCATTTATACATAGGTTGGATTGTATTATTCACGCTATCGATGCCTCTGCTGACTCTTAAAACATCTGTCCCACTGTTTAAAATTCCTGCAGTGCAATTATACCAATCCATGCTGATCAGAGGACCCTCAATTAAGTACCTACAAGGCAAGCAAAAGTAAACAACAAAACATGCAAAAGGGTAACAGATTAATTATTTCATATCCCAAATCTCAGAAGCCGTCTGAAATTTTTCTTTTGCCATAGATTTGAAATTCAAATTCCACTGAAAATTCATTAAACATTCCTAACAATATAAAACCTGAGACACTTAAATGATTCTGTGTAATAAACCATATGGAAGGCAGAAACACCACAGTAAAATGAGCCACATACAACCTAGGTCACATCTTACTGTTACTCGTTTGATCAAATTCTACATCATACACACTACAACTGAAAAAACCAAAAACTAATTGCATGAGACCTCATTGAAACCAGCCCTGGCTTACTTAGTAACTGAGCTGCCCTATGTTTAAATACTCTGTGAATGTTACAGCAGCATAAAATTTATTACAGAATCACAGAACATTAGGGATTGGAAGGGACTTTGAAAGATCAGCTAGTCGAACCCCTCTCCACTACTGCAGGATCACATAGATCCTTAGAACAGGAGACAGAAATTAAGTGGGCGTCTGGATTCTATCACCCTTTTTTTGATAGTCAGCATTATGCATTGACCTTATTAACAACAAGCAACAGGATTAATCATATAACTGATGCCAAATCATTAAATGAAACAATATAATGGTGTGACATATGCAAAGGCACAAACAGAGAAAGAAGACAAAGGATTTGGTGCTTGTGATAAATGAGAAGAGCAATTGGAGAAGAAGTAGAAGTGTAATTGACAGAAAGCATTTGGGAATTCCTGATTTTCCTAAACAATACAGCAGATGTAGAAGACACATTACTCTCTGTAGCAATGCTGGGGGAAAAAAATCTGTAAGAGAGAAGACATGTACTGCAGAGAAAGATGAAATTATATTTAGTCTCGACATATTTTATCAATCAACTGAACTAGATACTAAACAAATAGACTAACTTTCCCTGTTTGGGTCTGACTTCAGATGAAACTATTTTCATAAATATTGAGGACTTCAGATTAGTACACAATTTTGTATTGTTAAAACCTCAGATACCTACAGAATTCCAGAGTGTTTATTCTCTGCTACCTAGATAAATCAGTTTCAAGCTATTATCTTTTTCCACCCTTTGAACTTCCTTGCAGCTTTATCTGAGAACATTGTTAGTGTGACTCAGCAATGCACTTGTATGAAACCATATGCTCTGAAGACTGAGGGCTGCTTGAGCTTGTCAACAGTCAGACATAGCACTGCTGACATCTGTATCAGTTGTCAGACTGATGACTATGAATGTCACTGGTTGTTAGACTTATTTTCAGTCATCCAGCTATAGTCACATGACCTGTAACTCTTTTTGTGGTACTGACGGATACAAGGACCAACAGTCTGAGTCACCTAATTTAAGAAATATTAAATGTAGATAACATCCTCAGTTGCTATGACAGCATTCCAGGCAGTGTGCAGCCCCAGACCCACAAAGTCTGACAGGAGGATGGAGTCCAAGCTCTAAACTATAATTAAGACACTTTTGTTTTAGGCTTTAGACACATTTCTAAACTGGAAGAGAGGTCATGCTGCATAAGCCTTGTAATAACAACTTGTCATAAAACATGCTTTCTCCTGGGGCTATTTCTCACATATGCAAGGGGAAGAATGAGAAGTCAGGATGGCAGGGACAGCTGGAGAGTCCAAGACCAACCCCTGATCCTTGTGGTCATAGGCACTGTTGTGATCAATCTTGGCAGGAGCAAGATAAACACTTCCTTGTCCCATTTTCTAACTGATAATGTGTGAACTATTAAAAAAAGCAGGTAAGAAGTCAGGTACTAACTAGTATTACTTTATACAGTAATATACTCTGTATTGTAAAACTGATACTATACCTTCCAGTTCTGCAAACAAGGTACAAATCTTGGTAAGGACCTTTTGCAATATCGAATGGGAGTATCTCAACTTCCTTGAACACCATGTGTTGCGTTTCAACGTCTCTTTTCAATGCTACCTCGCTATTTCATGAGCGTTCACTTGTTATTAAAGCAACACAAATGACATTTGGTTATTTTTTCCAAAATGTGCAGCAATTTCTATCCTAGTCTTCTTTCATTTACTGTTAAAAACATACTAAGTTATTAATATAAACTAGTACTTGTATTAATATAACAATGCCTACACGTATACTACAATCCAATTACGTTAATAACTAATAGGTTTGTATACCCAAATCAGATTACAGGGAACTTTTTATTTTTCTATGAATAAAAATACAGCAGAACTACTAAACTCATTATAGAAAAATCATGCTTCACACAGAAATCAGTCACGTCAACCACTTTTGTTGAAGTATGTTGCAGTTTTCAGAGACAACTTTGTGCTTCGATGTCTTATGTAACAGCCCTGTCCTAATGACATTACCAAGTGTGATAGCAGTTAATCAGGGCAAACAATTTCGACAAACTACCCTTTCAAAGGAAACGCATCTTGTAGGTGAGCATTTCTCCTACCATCACCATGCCACAGCTTTACAGTGTCACAGTAATCTGCAGCATGACCATTCATTCCATTACTGCTGAAAACGGCGATATTAATCTACTTACAAAAGATATGTTAAGGGTCAATTGCCAACAGCGGAGAATACTTTCTATAGATAATGGGCTGCAGACCTGGCTTTGTCTGCTCTTACTGATTTCAGCAGTCTGCACAACTGACTTCATTTTTGAGTGGGGAAAAAAACCTACAGAATCCAAAATTAGGTCAAATCACATCTGCATGTTACCTCTTCAATGCTACAAGACAGTCTTATACTCTGGTCTATCAGGTATATTCTAGCAATACAGACTTCAAACCTGATACTCGATATGGCACATACCTCCACAGAAAAATCTCTCTTGCCCTGAGCTGTCATCAAGGTCCTCCCTCAATACTTCACATTCCAAGAGGTCTCTGATCTTCCCTATGGTTCAACATTTATGATTGATAATTTCAGTCTACGATTTAAATCTTTGGAGACTGTCTGACAGGCAGTAATAACTAGTTTGTCTGAGAACTTTTTGAAAAGCACACACACAAATATACATATACACTTGTGCTTAGAAAAGATGCAGTTCCTCAAGGAAAACAATGAATACACTAGGTTTTGGGAGGTAGGATGGGATGTGTCTGGGACAAAGTAGCACCAGGAAACTCAAGTTGCACTTTTATAAGCCACAATTCAGTCTCAGTGTTTACCATGTGGAAAGTACACCCCTCTAACAATGAGCCTCAGATAATTTTTCCTGCTCCTCACTGTACATTTATATTGCCTGTTCTTTAGCTCTCGGATGGGAACATGACAAAGAATGACTGAATGGCTCAGCTACTGTCACTTTTACTTCACTTTTTGCATGTGGAAATGACCGATTGATCTGTCTAAACTGCTCAGTCCGCTTCACTTCACAGTACGGACGTTATAACCCACACTTTCACAAAATAAACACTCTTTATACAATCCAATCACATTCCTCAAATCAAGTTCCAATGAACTGTTTATTTCTCCATAAACAGTGCAAGCAAAACATTAAAAATGTGCTAGAATAATCATGCCTCACATAGAAGTCAGTCACGTCAGCTACATTTGTTAAAGTACAGTGCCGTTTTCAATATTCATTTGCTGTCCAACAAGGAATGTAACTTTAAATGCTAAACTAAAATTATTAATCGTTTTCTAAAAAACATCCATGGAAAGATTTTGCTTAAACCTAAGTGACACTAATCTTCTCACAAGTACTGAACACAAACTGGAACTGAACATCTAAACTCTTGATTCTGTAATGAATATATAGGAATCCATTATTGCACACAGTATTAACAACTTAATTTTCTTCTTCCAATTAGCTTTCCATAGCTACAGAATGAGGAGATGACTAGCTGCCTTGCCTATACAATAATACATCATGTGAAACAGTACTTAAGTATATTAAGATCCAAATTCTGCATCTCCACAGACAATTTTAGAGGTGTAATCACCTTTATTACAGCGCTGGCAAATTAGGAATTCAGCAAAATTACCCGGTTACCTTTCCGAATTATGTATCGCCTCAAACAAGTCTTTTTTATTTTACAGTCAAAAGCTGCCTTTTCAAGGTTTTTTCAATTATTTATCGCTTCCTTTTCTTCCAAGCATTTTTGGCAATTGCTAACTTCCCAAATTTTAAGACAAACAGAACATTGCAATAAAGAATGTCATAATCTTCCATGTTTCTTATAATTTCCAGTATGTTTTTACTTCGGGAATCATAAAATAAACAGCTTTGTGATTTAGTAGCAAATGACTGGATAAGAACCTACTGCATTTTCAGCGAAAACTCTATATTGATTGATTTATGTGCTTCAGTTTCAAGCATTAATAAAGTCTTCCCACATAAAGGATCTCTTCTTTCTCAGCCTGCACTTTGTAGAGGTTTCTGTCCCCTAAACATGCCGAGTTATCGACTCTATCCTGTCTTCTCAAAGACTGTTGGACAAGAGTGTAGATGACAGGACAAGACAAACAGAAAGTTTAATGGGGAAAAAAATATGCTGTATAGAATAAACTACACATATGCAAATCAAACGGATAAAGTTTACCACATTCAGAAGCAATGTTCCAATTTAGCTTTTCTATTCTTTCTAAGGTATCTCAGCAGCTCCTCTTTACAGTTTTACAAACAAGGCTACATTGTTCTCAAACATATTTTAGACTTAGTACTGTTTTCCTTATGAACAAATGCTTTTACGGTTGATCCAAAATTATTGGAAAAAAAATAAAATTAAAATGTAGTAGTTGGTATTGCAAGTCACCATTAGCATTTAGTTAACATTAGCATTTCCTTTTGGATTGATTAGCTACACTTAATTTTAAGGATTGTCATGCTACTAAAACCTGAGGGAGTTTGGTATCAGCTGCTTTATGATTTTTTTTTTTTTTTTAGTAGAAATAACTAATGAGTGTTTGAGAGGTGCAAACCCTATATTACTGTATGAGGTGGTTATCTTGTGGTCTATCTTGACTTCAGTAAAGCATCTGACAAAGTCTTCCACAGCATTCTCGCAGCCAAATAAGGCAATCTGGTCTGGATAATCGGGTAGTGAGGTGGATTCTGAGCTGGCTGCAGGGTAGAAGCCAGAGAGTAGTGGTCAATGGCACAGAGCCCAGTTGGAGGCCTGGATCTAGTAGAGTCCCCCAAGGGTCAGTACTAGACCAGTACTATTCAATATACTCATTAATGACATGGGATGAGGGATTAGGGTGCACTGTCAGCAAGTTTGCTGATGACACCGAGCTGGGAGGAGTGGCTGACACCCCAGCAGGCTGTGCTGCCATTCAGTGGGACCTGGACAGAGTGGAGAGTTGGGCAGGGAGAAATGTCATGAACTATAACAAGGGCAAGTGTGGAGTCTGACATCTGGGCAAGACCAACCCTAGGTACCACTATAAGGCTGAAGACTGACCTGTTGAAGAGCAGTGTAGGAGAAAGGGACCTGGGGTTCTTGGATGCAGGATGGACAGCAAGATGACTATGAGCCAGCAATAGGCCCTTGTGGCCAAGAAGGCCAAGTGGCATCCTGGATCAGAAGAGGGGTGGTTAGTAGATTGAGAAAGGTTCTCCTCTCCATCTGGTGAGACCATATCTGGAATATTCTGTCCAGTTCTAGGCCACTCAGTTCAAGAAGGACCCGATTCAGTTTGTCTTTAACGCATCCTTTAAGGCCCAACAGGAATTGCTTCCCCAGTTAAAGAAATATCATCAATGCTTTTCTAGATATACTTGTTAGGAATGGCTATCTTCCTGCCTTTCCAAAAGGGTGCCGCATAACTATGATTAATCTACAGCATAGCAGTTTCTGAGGAGTTATGCACTAGTGTGTTTGCTGCGCTGTTGCTATAAAGACTTTAGCTATTAATGCCCATTTTATTAAGGTATAATTTGCTACATTCAGCTTCAAACAGCATTACAAGACTCTTTTGTTACTGATACACTGAGGTCTGAAGCACAGATTTTGTGTGTAGTTTTTTGATGATGCAGAGCAATGCAGCATTTTAGCTGGTGGCCTGTGGATGGTCTGGTTTTCACCACATAATGGGGAATGAAGCTCCACTCATCTTCATTTCTTAGTGTTTCTTTCTACTTCGGTTTCATGTTCTTGCTTTCACTAGAAACATTTTCCTAATCTTGTGCTTTTCCTTGCTTGTGTTTCTCTTATTTGAAACAAGGTGCTTCTGTTTTCAACTCTTGCTCTCTGCCAATCTCAAAGGGTTATGATGCCTATAGATTTGAAAGTGGATTTTTTTCCAAAATTACACTAGACAGGGAATCTGAGCTTCTACTTACTAGTGCCAGACACGTGGTTTATATGTGTAAATAAGGTTTCAATGCAGACATGTTCAAAGTGTCAGTCCTTTTGCTTACAACAGCCGTTCCCTCTCTCCTTTCTTGCATAAGCAATAAACAACTGTGTAAGCATGGTGAGAACTGAAATAGATGTGTATACTTAAATCTCAACCTTCGCTACTACACAGGGTTCCTGTTGTCTTGACTCCCTCCCCATCATGCCTTTACGCACATGGATAAGATCCCCTGATCTCCCCTCAGGATGAGCTGTCTCAGCTCTCCAAGCCTCCTCTTGTCTACTCTGGTCCCCAAATCGTCCCCAAATCACCTCCAAGGCCCTTTTCTGGATGCACAATATGTGTGTCCCTGTTTCACACCCTGAGGAGCCCAGCACTGGACACAACTGCTCCAGCAAGGTTACATCTCCCCATGGAGCAAAGGGGAAGCATCTCATTCCTCAGTGTGCTGGCTATGCCCTTAAACATTACCACAATCACCAGAAAAACAACCCTAAACAAACAGAAGAATCTTCATGCCTCATTCGGTGGTTTTAAATATACCACAAATGGATTAGTTCACAGTTTTACTTTGCCCTGAGCTCTGCTACTGCATTACATTTCTCTCTCTATTGCTTCTAACCTGGATAATTATAAATAAATTGTATCAAGAGCATACTATAATTTAATGATCTTAATAGGTCTTTTACAACCTAAAATCATTACCTATACCAAACCCACTGTTAAACCATCTCCCTAACATCCATACCTACATGACTTTTAAACGTGTCCAGGGATGACAATTTAATTTAGTTCTAAAGTGTTATCATTGTTTAGCAAGTAAGCTCGTTAGGATGCTAATTCACAAGAACAGAAACACAGGCACATATGCAGACTGTAAATTCTGCAATCCTGAAATTTAAACATTTCCTATCAAATAGAGCAAACGTCAACTGTTCTGGATTAATCAATATATTAACTTTGCCCTTTGTTTATTTTTAATTAATATTTAAAACCAAAAAGAATTTAGATATTTCAAAATAAATGTTTTTCTTCTGGCCAGCCTGATCTAGGGTGGGATGTCCCTGCCCATGGCAGGGGGACTGGACTAGATGATCTTTTGAGGTCCCTTGCAATCCCTAATGATTCTATGATTCTATTCGATGATTCTAAGTACTGGGTCCAGTTTTGGGCACCTCAGTTCAAGGGAGATATTGAGGTGCTGGAGCAAGTGCAGAGGAGGACAGTGAAGCTGGTGAAGGGCCTAGAGAATCAATCTGATGAGGAGAGATTGACAGAGTTGGGGCTGTTTAGATTGAAGAAGAGGAGGATGAGGGGAGAGTGGTCAGGCACTGGAATGGGCTGCCCAGGGTGGTGGTTTAAAGGTCTCTTAGATGTGCTGTTGTGGGCTCTGGTTTAGGGGTGAACTTGTAGTATAGGGTGGATGGTTGGACTTCATGATCCCAAGAGTCTTTTCCAACCTGAGTGATTCTGTGTTTGTTTTCCACGTGTGTGTGTTCTATTTAATATGTTGATTTTATTACAATCTCTGTTATCAGGACAGCACTTCATTAAGAAAACAGGCAAAAGGAGATTTAAGCCCTTATCTTTGCATGCATCTGCACTTAGCTTTAGTAGTCCTATGAAGAAACATATTTCTCTCTTTTATCAGAAATTTTAAACCCCTGTTTTATTCTGAGATATCTGACTCTTGAACTCTGGGCAAATGCTCAAGGTATGTTAGTTTGCCCAATCCAGCACACCTAACCTTTGACTGCAAAATCAAACGTATTTTTAATGCAGATCCCAATCTTCACAGCCATAGAATGGAATCATAGAATCATAGCCTGGCCCGGGTTGGAAGGGACTTCCAAAGGTCATGTAGTACAACCTCCTTGCAGTAAGCATGGATAGCCTCCACTAGATCAGGTCACCCAGAGCCTTGTCCAGCCTCACCTTGAATATCTTCAGGGATGGGTCCTCAGGAACCTGTTCCAGTGTTCAACCCCCATCCTGCTAAAGAACTTCTTCCCAACAGCCCATTTCAGTCTGCCTTTCTCAAATATGAAAGCATTGCCCCTCGTCCTATCACTCCAGGCCTTCATAAACAATCCCTATCCAGCCGCCTTGTAGCCCCCTTCAAGTACGCTATCAGGAACCCCCTGAGCCTTCTCCAGGCTGAACAACCCCAGCTCTCTTAGCCTGTCCTCATAGCAGAGCAGCTCCAGCCCCCTGATCATTTTCGTGGTCTCCTCTGGACCCTCTCCATCAGGTCCCTGTCCTTCCTGCACTGAGGGCTCCAGAGCTGGACACAGGACTCCAAGTAAGATCTCAGAGGGGCAGAATCTACTCTCTTGATCTGCTGGCCGCACTACTTTTGATGCAGCTCAGAATGCCATTGGCTTTCTGGGCTGCAAGTGCTAACTGCCTGCTCATGTGCAGCTTCTGATACACCAGCACCCCCAAGTCCTTTTCCTCAGGACTGTTTCCTATCCCCTCTTCTCCCAGCCTGTGTTGATAGGGAGGATTGTTCTGACCCAGGTGCTGGACCCTGCACTTGGTCTCGTTAAACCTCATGAGGTTCACCTGGGCCCACCTGTCCTTCCAACTTATCCACAGCACCACTCAGCTTGATACCAACCTCTTCAAGAACAAGGTTCCAGGTAAGTTATTTTGTTTTACAAGCTGACACATTTTAATTCCTTGTTAATTCTGATGATGGCTGAGAAACATGAAAAGATTGATTCTTGCCCTTTCTTCATGTAAACTTATAAATTGTGATTAATTTTAATCCTGTTCTCATGCCTGCTATCATTACTAGAATCCTTTGATAAAGGTCTACATTGATGAAGCTCGCTCTCAAGTTCTAGGGAATGCTTTGCCTCTGTAATGTTTTCAAAGAGGCCAGCAAACAAAATAATCTGAAGAATTTCTTCCAAGTTCATGGCAAACATTTTGAAACTAGTTTAAAGATGTGAAAACAAGTTGGCAAATATTCCAGATCTCTAAATTACACAAACAAACTTCAGATAAACATCTGTTCACTGAGAGTAGCAGTACTTAGTGGTAAAAAACCAGGCTTTTAAGCACATAAATAAACCAAGTGGCTTTGCTGCCATTTATTCTGCTTGTGAGGAAAGGCTGAGGGAGCTGGGTCTTTTTAGCTTGGGAAAAAGGAGATTGAGAAGTGACCTCATTAATGTTAATAAATATGTGAAGGGTGGGTGTCAGGAGGATGGAGCCAGGTTCTGCTCAGTGGCATCTAATGATAGGACAAGGGGCAATGGGTGTCAACTGGACTAGACAAGGTTCCACGTCAATATGAGAAGGAACTTCTTCGCGGTGAGGGTGACAGAGCACTGGAAGTGGCTGCCCAGGGAGGTTGTGGAGTCTCCTCTGGAGATGTTTAAAACTCACCTGACCATGTTCCTGTGCAACTTGATCTAGGGGATCCTGCTGTGGTGGGAGGAATGGATTAGATGATCTTTCGAGGCCCTTCCTATCCCTAATGTTCTGTGATTCTGTGATTCCAGAGTGAAGATAAAAATCTCGGGATCCTCCGAAGGTGATGCCCCAAACAGCTTAACCCTGGCTCACCCGGCCATTCGCTGTGTTGGGTTATTTGGAGGGCACACGTATGCACCGGTAAGCTGCATTAGCATCTCCCAGGCAGCTCAAAGTGTGGTTAGAAATGAGAAAAGGTGTCTTTGGTTTGTGTTATCAGGAGGGTTGAAAGCTGATGAAATCAGTGACTCAGAGGCTGCACATCCTCTGCCAAGGAGATTCTCGTGTTCTTGTCATTTTCCCAAGGGTTATGATTTCCTTTCGTGGGTGCTTTTTTGTTGCTGTCCTGTTTGTATCGGTGTTTGCTGGATTACTGGGGAATTATCCCATTCATCTCCAGTGGATACTGCATCAGACTCAAAATGTGAAACACATCCATGAAGCTCGTTAGGATTCAGTCTGTAATTTTTTTGTGTGTGATAAGGAAATTGCAGAAGACGGTCGTAGTTACATTTTAATTACACGAATTGAATACGCACATTGTCTGGGACCTCCAATATCTCCAGCACGATGGAAGACAGCAAAAGAATAGGATTAGAAGAGACACGAAGAAAAGATCTCAGCCCTAAATAAGGATACGGAGAGGATAACCAATCGCAACAAAACCAGACTGAAATGGTTGGACTTGTCTAGCTTTAGGGGATGTTTGGTTTCTGAGCACAAATTGCCTGTAATAAATTCTAATTTATGCGTGTGTTCTGTAATTATTTTTGTTTTGACGTAACTGTGAAATTGAGTTTTTGCTTCTGCTGTTATCAGGTCACTTCCAAAAATAAAGTCTCTCGCCGAGCACAGCAATATTATGATCATTCGAAGGCTACGCGTTCGCACAATCACACAAACGTTGTCTGACTGCCAGTTCCCAGAATAGGGAAAGGGTTATTTTTTTCACCTGGGACCCCAGGCTCTTCTCAATGTCATCTAGTGACAGGACGAAGGGCAATGGGTGTGAGCTGGAACAGAGGAGGTTCCATATAAATACAAGAAGGAACTTCTTCCCATTGAGGGTGACAGAGCACTGGAAGGGGCTGCCTGGCGGGGTTGTGGAGTCTCCTTCTCTGGAGATATTTAAAACCCATCTGGACATGTTCCTGTGTGATTTGGTCCAGGTGATCCTGCTGTGGCAGGGGGCTTGGGCTAGGTGATCTTTTGAGGTCCCTTCCAATCCCTAATGTCCTGTGATTCTATGTGATTCTGTGATTCTCATCATCCTTTGAATGCCACCTCGCAAGTGGGGAGTCACCTCCTGCCCAAACCCACAGCAGAAATCCCTCGCCACTATATCCAGGTCGCGCTGCCACGTAGCTGTTAGCTGAGCCATGTTCTGCGACGGATGACGCTGCCCCTCTAGCGCAAACCTAGAGTACAGTTCTGCAAACTTTATTTGCTGCTGCAGCAAAAGTCAACTAAGTGGCTCATGTTTCAAAAATTGTGAGATCTACTGCAAGCAGCGAGCGCTGCTTTCTTGAAGGAAGCGACTACAGTTCCTGTGGCCTGGCCTCCGAGACATCAGAGCCTGGCTGCTCATTTCCATCATGGCTGGAAGTTCAGTTGCTATGAAAGCAGCTGGAATGAAAAGCCCTGCTGGAGAAAGAACCCAACAGAACGTGGTAACCCTAAATTCAAACAGGACTGCTTTATTTTTTTTCCCTATCTGAGTGGGAATAAATGGTTTGTCTTTCCAGAGCTGTACATTTCTGCAGAAATATGCCACTGCGAGAATGATGTGAGAATTGTGGCCACCACGTGAATCCCACACTGAAGACTCACTGAGGAAGAAGAACAGACGCCAGATTATGGGCTAGCTCTCTACATCGAGGTGAGTGTTGTCCTACGCTTGCAAAAATGCTGACTGACGCCCAAACTCCACTGCAGAGGCAAACCAGTGTTATGTCAGCCAAAGCCTTCTTGATTTGAAGGGAGGGGAACGTCTCCCTGATGAGGAAAAGGCTGAGGGAGCTGGGTCTCTTCAGCTTGGAAAAAAGGGCACTGAGGGGTGATCCCATTAATGTTGATAAATACATGGAAGGAGGATGGAGCCAGGCTCTGCTCGGTGGCATCCAATGATAGGACAAGGGACAGTGCGTGTGAGCTGCAACACAGGAGATTCCACAACAATATGAGTATGTTCCTATGCAACTTGGTCTAGGTGATCCTGCTCTGGCAGGGGGATTGGACTGATGATCTTTTGAGGTCCTTTCCAATCCCTAATGTTCTCTGGTTCTGTGATTCTCTCCCTTTGTCTATTCTTACTTCTTGGTAAACAAGAGTGTCAAAAAAAGGAAGGGGTGGCATTCAAATCCTCTGTCTTTGTGCCCCCCTGCCCCGGCTACACTGTGTGTGTGTGGTACTCAAAAGGGCACGTGTGTCCCACAGGGAGGAGGAATATTCAGCATTCTACAAATGGCTTTGAACCAGCTGCACATCACACAACCACCCCACTGAGCCACTGGATCTGGGTACTCTTGCTGGGACAAGTTCCTCCATGACTGTATGGGGAGCTGCTTAATTGAGCCTCATTACTTCCATTTCCTACTGACACTGTGCCCCCTGTGAGCTGCTGCTCAGCCATGCGCCAGGGGCAGGGGGTTGAGCAGCTGCCGATTCTGACATGGAAGTGGTAGATGAGTGATAACAGTGCCCTAACCCAGCACAGTTGCCTCTGTGGTTGGTATCGCTCATGAGGAGGAGCAAGCTACTAATCTGACCCCCTTAGAGAGGACGACGCTCCTGCACTGGCCATTGAGATCTTCTCCTCTGCTGGGCCTTTTTGTCATAGCCGTTGGTGCCCTCCTGACAGGCTGCCCCCGGCAGGTGTTAGCTTCACCCCTTTTGGATCTCTGGTAATTTATATGTCTGTGCCCTTCTTAAGGAAGGATTTGTGCTTGGCAGCACCTCAGTTGAAGTCTCCCAGAGTGGAGTATTTCCTTGTTTTACCAGGTAACTTAAGGTATCTGTTTTCCTCTTATTCACACTGTGTAGCCTGCACCTCCAAGGTCAGTCAAGCGTCCTCTGAAGCCTCCAGCTTCATTTCTGTTTCTTCAGGTGGATCATAGGTTCACAGAACATTAGGGATTGGAAGGGACCTCAAAAGATCAGAGAATCACAGGGCATTAGGGATTGGAAAGGACCTCAAAAGATCATCTAGTCCAATCCCCCTGCCACAGCAGGACCAACTAGACCAAGCCGCCTTCCAGTTCATTCCTGCTCGTGTGAAAGTCCTGAATCCCTGCTAAGAGCTTTGTGTCCATGAGTAGTCTAACTTCCTTATACACAGTCTTCCAGTTCTTTGATCAGCTTTTATTCTTAAAGGGGACTCATTGCAGACTTCTGCTCCTCTAGATAAACATGTAGTATCATCACTTAATGCTTCCGGAGAGCCACAAAAGCTTCTAGAGGAATTAATCGCTTTTTGATTTCCACAGGACAGTGGACAACACAGGAGAGAGAACTTAGGCAATGATGTCTGTTATTATCACCGTTCTGAAACTCACCACCGCTGAGTGAAAATGAGCTTTGTGAAGGTAATCAATCACTGGTCACCACATGTGTTCCCTCAGTATAACATTAAGGGTAAAACTCATCACTTTGAACAGGATCAACACAGTCTCGTGTAACACCAATTCTCACTCACCCACTCCTGCAGGGGAGATTAAAGAGGGATCTGTTTACCCAGGACACCCCGGCTTTGCGTTTCACCGTTCCCAGTGCAAGTAATGACTTGCTGGGCAACCATCAGACTAGCCAGACAAAGACCTTCTGTGTGGCAAGGTGGCATGGAGCTGTTGTAGCCCGGCATGTTGAAGAAGCAGTCACACAAATTATAAGACCCAACATCACAGCAGTTAAAATTAACAACAATAAATTCCGTAGCAGTGCAAAGGTCTCCTCCTTTTGCTGCTGCCTTTCATCAGTTAAGCCATAGAATAAGACTTCAGAACATCCCTAAGCAGCCTGTTCCAAGCCCTGAGGACCCTTTCCAGGAAGACATTTCTCCTCATGGCCAACCTCAACTTCAGCCTGAGGCCATTTCCTCCTGTGTGGTACTTGGAAAGTTTCTCCAGCTCTTCTCTTACACTTTTGTAATCCAATGGAAGTCCAGTGTGGAGCCACAGAGGTAAGGTGTGGAACAGAGAGAAATGTAATGAAGTATAACAAGGGTAAGTGTGGAGTCTGGCATCTGGGCAAGAACAACCGCAGGTACCAGTATAGGTTGGGACTGACCTGTTGGAGAGCACTGTATGAGAAAGGGACCTGGGGGTCCTGGTGGACTGGAGGATGACCATGAGCCAGCAATGTGCTCTTGTGGCCAAGAGGACCAACAGCATCCTGGGGTGGATCAGAAATGGGAGTGGTTAGCAGATCAAGAGAGGTTCTTCAACCCCACTACTCTGCCCTGGTGAGACCATATCTGCAGTATTGTGTCCAGTTCTGGGCCACTCAGTTCAAGAGGGGTGTGGAGCTGCTGGAGGGAGTCCAGCATAGAGCAACAAGGATGGTGAAGAAAGTGGAGCAACTCCCTTATGAGGAGAGGCTGAGGGAGCTGAGTCTCTTTTGCTTGGAGAAGAGGAGACTGGGGGGGGGTGTGACCTTATTAATGTCTATAAATGCATGAAAGGTGGATGTCAGAAGGATGGAGCCAGGCTCTTCTCAATGTCATCTAGTGATAGGAGGGGCAACAGGTGTGAGCTGGAACATAGGAGGTTCCACATCAACATGAGAAGGAACTTCTTCCCAGTGAGGGTGACAGAGCACTGGAAAAGGCTGCCCAGGGGAGTTGTGGAGTCTCCTTCTCTGGAGACATTTAAAACCCGCCTCAATATGTCCCTGTGTGACTTGGTCTAGGTGATCCTGCTGTGGCAGGGGGATTAGACTAGATCTTTCAAGGTCCCTTCCAATCCCTAATGTTCTGTGATCCTGTGAAACTGAGGAGACCTCAGCAGTTTTGCTGCTCATGGAGCTGTCTCCATGTCTCAACCATTTGTACCACTGTACAGGAGGAAAAACCCGCTCAAAACCTTTCTGTGCTGATTGCTGCCTATAAAAAGATCTTGACAGCCTCTTCTGTGAAAAGCTCTCACACCTCCACTCTGCAGAGCCTTTGATGCTTTAGCAAGTGGGAAGTCCTCAGGCTACTGAGGTTCCTTTGTCTTCTGGCTGCTTAGCCCCTGCCCTCCTGCCCATGCCTGGCCCTCCCGTGGGGGAGGTGGATGCTCTGGATGCATCAGGACCCCTCACCTTCAGTGGCCAGGAGTGAGGAGGAGCTCAAATGGGCCCTTGTTTTACTCAGGTACCACAGGGTTCTTTGCTGGCCATGATTATAGACCATAAATCAGATTTCTGAGGGAGGGAAGACGATATTTAGCACTGACACTAAGCTTGGGTGAGGTTCTCCATCCTCCTCTAGACAGGGGCTCAAGAGCAATCTGTTCTTTGCATTTCAGCTCCTATTTCATATCTGTCTGATATAAAGGAAGCTTCATCCATTGGTGTAATGGGATCACAGGAAAACAATGAGGCATGAAATTATTTCTCCTTCTTGCCCAGAGAAGTCCCCTGCTGTAAACGAAGTAGTTTACCCATTTGACTACAGGTGAATCACCACTGCCTGCATGACTCTGCTGTTAATAAGGAGGGAGATACCCCCAGGACAAATTCTGAGCCCTCCTGGGTTCTCTCTTGCTAATGACAAACTAATGTTCTCCAGGAGTTCTGTTATCAGCGAGCTCATGGGGAAGCTGGGTGAGGAGCAGAGCATCAGCTGCTCTCTTGCACAGGGTGATACCCCAAGCTCTGAGTATATTACCCAGTTCCCCAGGCATGAAAGGAAGTTGCCATTGCACAGAGGCTTGGGATCAGTACTGGATCAAGTTGTCTATGCAGGCAGACTTTGGGGCAGGTAGGCACCCTGCACGGTGAGCTTTAGCAGGATGACCAGGAGCCAGCAACGTGTCTTCGTGGCCACGAAGGCCAATGGCATCCTGGGCTGGATCAGAAGTGGAGTGGTTAGCAGATGGAGAGAGGTTCTCCTTCCCCTCTCCTCTGCCCTGATGAGACCACATCTGGAATATTGTGTCCAGTTCTGGGCCTCTCAGTTCTAGAAGGACACAGAGCTGCTGGAGAGAGTCCAGCGCAGAGCCATGAAGATGATGAAGGGAGTGGAACAACACCCTGATGAGGAAAGGCTGAGGGAGCTGGGTCTCTTTGGCTTAGAGGAGACTGAGGGGTGACCTCATTAATGTTGATAAATATGTGAAGGGTGGGTGTCAGGAGGATGGAGCCAGGCTCTGCACAGGGACATCTGATGATAGGACAAGGGGCAGCGGGTGTGAGTTGGAACACAAGAGGTTCCCCATCAATCTGAGAAGGAACTTCTCGGTGAGGGTGACAGAGTCCTGGAAGGGGCTGCCCAGGGGTGTTGTGGAGTCTCCTTCCCTGGAGAAGTTTCAAACCCTTCTGGACATGTTCCTGTGCGACTTGGTCTAGGTGGTTCTTCTGTGGCAGGGGGATTGGACTGGATGATCTTTTGAGGTCCCTTCCAATCCCTTATGTTCTGTGACTCTGTGATTAACCTCCCCGATAAAATCTGCATACGTACCAGAGCAGATGAAGTGACGTCTGACTAAGCCAACAGAAAGAGAATAGTCATCCTATTGTTCCCCAAGTTGGAAATACCGGTTGTTTTACACAGAGTATATAAATTCTTTCTCAAAGTGTCTGAAGCACGGTGAGAGTTTTATCCCTGTGCTTTGGGGATCAAACTCTGAGAAGTGTGTGACAGGAAGAGTTAGCAAGGAAAACAGTGAGAAGAGCAAGAATGGAGCCACTCAGGCTGCTGAGTGCAAGGTTATCTAGTCCCAGATGCAGGAGTCCCTGGTGTTTCTGACTAGTGAAGTATTAAGGGGCTTAAAGATAACAGAAAAGGACTGTGAGTACAAGGCTGTCATGGCAGTGGAGCGTCACACTGCTGAGAGTAGTGCTTGCTACCACGATGGAACAGGGTTTTAAACTGTAGAAACTAGACTTAGAGCTGATGTTGGATGTTCTCTCAAAGCCATGTGATTTAGGGGGCTTGTGCTGGTGATGGAAGATATGTAGAAGTAATTGAGGCATCTGAGCTTCACAGTGTCATCATGTGGTCCTGAAACCTCTCTTGTGGCAGGAGGATTGGACTAGATGATCTTTCGAGGTCCATTCCAACCCCTAATGTTCTATGATTCTGTAATTCTTGGATTATCTCCAGCCCAAAAGCAGAAGCTGTTTTACTAACAGAGCAAAGAAACCTTCCTGACACAACACTGATGGATGTCACATTTCTGGGGAAAGCAATTTTTTGATGCATGTGTCACAGGCCAGCTCATTGCTACTGTGGCCCTGGTGGGAAACCTGCAGGTGAGTGGGTTCCCATAGTGGGGGGGGGCGGAAACCTAAACACAGTGTTTGGACCACTGAGCATTGCTGCTCCTTCACCATTCACTTGCATGAAGGTTAGATTAGTTCAGGTTCTTGCGGAGTTTTGGTCTCTGTTGGGGTTTTACTTTACACAGACCCACAGAACATTAGGGATTCAAAGGGACCTCGAGAGATCATCTAGTCCAGTCCCCCTGCCACAGCAGGATCACCAAGACCAAGCTGCACAGGAGCACATCCAGGTGGGTTTTAAACATCTCCAGAGAAGGGGACTGCACAACCTCCCTGGGCAGCCCCTTCCAGTGCTCTGTCACCCTCACTGGG
>JAOXOE010028788.1:0-15518 GCA_028565055.1 Phoeniculus purpureus
GTGATCCTGCTGTGGCAGGGGGATTGGACTAGATGATCTTTTGAGGTCCCTTCCAATCCCTAATGTTCTGTGATTCAGACTCCTCTAGGACACTACCCTGCCTGCAACAGCCCTCCTGAAGGGTTTAGTCTCATTCCCCAGCTTCACCAGTTTTGGTTTCAAAATTCCTATGAGACTCCTGATGTGCCCAGTCTTTTCCTTAAGGAAAGTGCTTCATGCTAAGGAGAAATCCATCTGCACCCTAGAAAAGCAGAATAAAGCTGTAAGAGTGTTTTGGGACCTTTTCCCTCTTCCTCCTTCTCCTCCTGCGTGGTAATGGGGTCAACCACCACTGTCCCAGCACCCTGGTGGGCTGCAGCACAGCCCTTTTTCCCCCTCTCTTCCCTCCACTCAAACAGGGCAAGGAGAATGGCAATAGCAAAGCCAAAGGGAAAAACAAACCAACAAAGCAGCGTATAATCTGCATATTTCACCATTTGGCAGAGAGGATTTTTTAATCATTTAATAGTTTTAATCCCTTATCAGATGCTCATCTAAGAGGATTTTGCTGCACATACAAGATTGGTATGAAATCATTTGCAGTAAATATACTCATTTAGCAAGTTTATTTCCTGCCTGGGCACTGAGTGGGACCAACTGGCTGTTACTTGATAAAGGTGCCAAGACCTTTCTGGAACTTCTCCATGCCATGTTTCAGGAGAAACATGGCAGCCTTCTTCCTCACACATTTGGGAAGACAGACAGTCCAGGTGAGGTTACTTTGCTTTTGGGAAGGAGAGATCAGCCCAGGAACACAGCTGAAGCATGGCTGTCCCACCACTGTCCTTCTACTTGGCCTCTTAGGGAACAAAAGCCATCCCCTCTCTCGTGATGGAGCACCCGGTGCATGACAGTGACAAGGGGCAATGGGTGTAAGCTGGAACATAGGAGGTTCCACATAAATATGAGAAGAAACTTCTTCAAGGTGAGAGTGACAGAGCACTGGAACCAGCTGCCTAGGAAGGTTATGGAGTCTTCTTCTCTGGAGATGTTTAAAACCCACCTGGACATATTCCTGTGTGACTTAATCTAGATGATCCTGCTCTGGTAGGATGATCTTTCAAGGTCCCTCCCAATTCCTAATATTCTGTTAGAATTATAGAATCATTAAAGATGGAAGAGACCTCCAGGATCAAGTCCAACTGTCAATGCACACCACCATACCCACTAAGCCATTTACACACACACGGAAAAAGAAAATCCTTTGCTCATTGCACTCTGCCCATGCCAGAGGGTCTGTGTGACCATGAGATATGTGCTCCAGCAGGCTATACTTAGCAGAAAGGCATCAAACCAGCAGACTCAAAAAGCACGAGCTATCATAAAAGAAACCATCTGTGGCTCCCAGAGGAGATGCTGCCACCTGCCATGTTTCCTCTGCAGAAAGAGCAAGAATGACAAAGGTGAAACTTGCCAAACAGTGTCACCTTGTTTAAAGCAACACCAGGTTATACAGCAATAATCAACTATCTAGGGTGTAAATCTGACAGGAGCAGTTTTAGAGGCCAGCTGAAACACAGGACTTCAGCAGGGAACATCACCTCACTTGCTACCTGCCAGCATCAGTACACCCCAGAGACTGTAAACCTGCTCTCCCAAAGACAGAGGCAAACACAACTACCTACAACGCCATCTCTTGTCCACAAAACCTGTCCAGTGATGCTGCTGTTTCCTGCAAACCACACCACTGGCATCTCCAGCTCAAGTGATTTTGAGGGAGGAAATGGGAATGAACACTAGAGCAAATTTACACTCTTTATTTAGAGGTGGCCAGCAGATACAATCTCTCTGATAACAGCTATGTGCTCTGAGCACATCCAGGACAGCTGGTGAGGCATAGCAGAGGTTTTCCAGCTTGAACACAATTCAGAGGACAGGACGGCAATTCTTCAGATAGGTTAAAGCTACAGCAAGACCCTGCTGCAAGGCTGACAGTTTCTCGCATTGTTTGCACACTTCAGCTTCCCTGTGTTTGCTTTTGGCCAAATACTCAGAAATATCCCATAGAATCCAAAGCAGGATCCATGATTGAACAATGGTATGTTCCACCACCAGTCTCTCTCCTCTCATCTACAGTTTCTGACCTTCCTCTAGAGAACAGCTGTCCCCACTGCTGTCAGAGAAGGCACAAGACCCCCGCTCTGTTGCCCCTCTTTAAGGCCAGCATAGAGGGCTCCTTTCAAAGGAAAGAACACAAAGTGTTTCTCTAAGGCTTTACACTCAGGGTAAAATCTGAGAGCCAGGGTTTTGAGATCCCAGATCAGGCGAAATGAGAAGCAAGAGCAAGGCCAGCACGATGGTTTTTTCTGGGTTGTAATATCTTACCACTTGAATATCTCAGCCACATGGAGGGTAAGAGCTACGGACCAACCAAGGGGATTGTCCTCAGCCTCTGGAGCCACCAACAGTCCAAGTCATGTTGATGCAAAGCTTTTGAATGGAAGGTTTAATCAAAAGACAGAAGTGACCACGAATTTACACCAGGAGCTTCCCTGCCTTTCTCTGGTCACCACTGCTGCAATCTCAGATGCATGGTCAGCTCTTTAGACAACTTTCAGAGCAGGTTTTTGGCTGGCCAGTAGGTAACTCTTGCAGTAGTCAGTGTGAGGCAGGGAGCAAAACTCTCCAGGCAAGCCGAGCTGCAGCAAGGCACTAATTCTTCTACTAGAGTATAAATAAGTCATAAAAATACCATGCCCAGCTCAAGCCATGGTTAATTCAAACAGGCCCACCAGGTTTTGACAGCTCAGTTGGAACGCTCCGGTGCTTGAAATGCAAAAGGCAACATAGTCCATTACCCTGTGTCTGCAGAGAATTATATCTTGTTTTTTGTAGTTTATTCAACAAATCCAATAGACTGATCCTATCCTATTCCCTCTGCCTTTAAGACAATCCAAGAATCTATTTACTTTCCTCTTTCCACATGGATGGCAGCAACGATAGGTGCTTAGGGAGAGCAAGTGCCCACTAATATTTATTTATGGCCCAGCAGTGGATGCCTGTGTGCACAGCCATAGGCACTCCTTGCCCCACAGCCTTACAGATCCTAATGCTTCCTTTATTTCTTGGATAACAAGAGCCCAAGGAAAGATTTCCTGGGGTAAACAGCCTTCTGCACCTCACTAGACTACCTTGAGTCAGCCCCTTCCACAGCCCAGGCACCAACCTAGACCAAAGCAGGTTTGGAAATTCATAGAATGATTTAGGTTGGAAGGGACTTCAGAGACCATCTAGTTCCAACCCCTCTGTCATGGGCAGTGACACCTCTACCAGTTGCTCTGTACCTCTACTAAGCATTCAAAGGGCCAAACCACCCTTAGAAAACTAGGGTGTCTTTAATCCACAGTCAGATACAGATCAAAAGGAAGATGTTCTTCAGTACAAGGGTGGAGAGACTCTGGAGTAAATTGTCTGGAGTGGCTGTGGCTGCCTCCTGCCTGGACATGTTCAAGGTTAGGCTGGATAAGACCTTGAGCAACCAAGTCTAGTTAAGAGGTGTCCCTTCCAATGGCATGGGGGTTGGAGTAGATTATCTCTGAGGTCCCTTACAACCTGAGCCATTCTATGACTCAAAATTGAGCTAACAGCAGTTGCTTTGTAAGACAGACAGACCAAGCCCCAGCCCAGGATGCAGCACTGCTCATATTCCTGCAGATCCAGAAGGCTGGTTCAGTAATCTACGGTTTAGAGCTTTACCTCTCTGCACAGACAGATTTGATGCATTCAGGTAGCACCATGTATGGGCCACCTCCAGGGAATTTATTTTCCCCCCATTTGCCAAGATAAACAGCACACCAAGCATGAAGGAGGGAGGAGACAGGGATGATTTAGTGATTTCACTTTGCAATTTTCCATGTTCTTTTTAAGTCGCTTATCCATTTCAGTGCTCAATATTCAGCTCTTTCCCTAATTAGAAAATCGCTAATCTGCTCTGAAAAATGTAAAAGTGAGTCTTGCTTACGTGCATTGCTTGGAATATGCAAGTGCGTCGGGTTTTGTGTTGCTTTCAAGCTCTTTTGAGAAAGCTGCTGCTGTCTCCAGCTGGCATCACTTGCTCCCATTGATCCATCCCTCCCTCAGTCCGCGTCCAACCCCTGTGTGCAGAACTCTATTCCCAGCACACACATGAAATCTTTGGCACCCCTTTAACCTATGTACTCACCCCTTTTTCTGCCTGGGAGACACCTATTGAGCACAACAAGACAGCCCTACCTCACCACAACCCAACCACCACAAGGACAAGGTGGAAGCTCAAGAAGCTCCAGTCAGACCAGGACTTATTGCTATGGGTTCAATAGAAAGAGTGAATTAGCTTGATGTTACACCAAGACCATGTCTGGTGCCAGGAGGCAGTGAAAAGAAGAAAAGGAGGCTGAAAGGAGACCTTATCACTATCTACAACTACCTGAAAGGAGATTGTAAAGGGGTGGGTGTCCCCTATATGGCTGCTCCACATAAGGGACAAGCAAGGAACCATGGGATTATGACAGAGCAGACCTTAGTAGCCTGGCATAGCCCCCCAGTGTGTGAGCAGGGCTGGGAGGTGATAAGTCCCATGGACAGCCTCAGGCAAAGTGACAAGTCAGGGCCAAGGTCTACTCACCAAGCTCAGACAAGAGAGCAAGAAGAGAAAGCCAGAGCTGTAGAGGCTACCTGCAACACAGGTGCAAAGTCCATCCAAGAGATGGGGTTAGAGGCCAATCTACCTGCAATATCACTCCAATGTCCAGCCAGAGGCAGGGCTGCAGCAAGGATCTGCAACATGGGCCTGGGGTGCACCCAGAGAGGCAGCAGCAGGTACCACTGTGTGGACAGGTTCAGAAAAGAGTTCAAATGAAGCCCTGGAATCTGGGGCAGTGACTGTAGGCCCTGGGCAGAGCTAGTTAAGGCAGCTGAGGTTCATCAGCACATTGGGGCCTTCACAGCTGGTCATTATCCATTACTCCCTCCACTCTGCACTGCTGCTTGACAGCAGGTGGGATGGAGCAGCTCCCAGCTCAGCACTGCTCTGTGCATCAGGAATTCAATGCCTGCTCCAAAGTATAAATCTGACTGTCCTGAAGATCAGCATCTGGTGTCTAGCCTGGGTAATTCAGTGTTACCCTTTTGTGCAAGTAATCCCGTTAAGCAGTCACCAGCATAAGCCCAGAGGTTGAGAGGCTGGTCATTAATAGCTAACCCCATCAGGCAGCTCAGAGATCCTGAGCCCACCTGCAGAATATGACTGCTCCCCAGGCCCTCCTGGGCAGAAATGGTTGCTGTCCCACCAGAGCCCAGAGAATCATATAATTGTTTACATTGGAGAAGAGTTTCCAGACCATTGAGTCCAACCACTAAGCCAACTGTCCCAAGGCCACTGCTAAACCCTGTCCCTAAACTTCAGATTAACATGACTGAAACACATCCAGGGATGGTGATTCAAACCCCTCCCTGTTCCAAGGCCTAATGACCCTTTCCATGAAGATGATTTTCTTAATGTTCAACCTAAACTTCTCCTGATGTAACTTGAGGCCATTTCCTCTTGTCCTACCCCTTGTTACTTGTGAGAAGAGACCAACCCCCATCTCTTGACAACCTTTCAGTAAGTTGTAGATACGGATAAGGTCTCCCCTCAGCATCCTTTTCTGCAGACTAACTAGTCCCAGCTCCCTCATCTTCTCTTCATGAGGTTTGTTCTCCTCTTTAGGGACTTCTAATCACTATTTTAGGGCACTTACTAGCTCACCAAGATTAGAAACACCTCTTGCCCAGGTACCTACACCTGCACTGGAATGGAATCCAAAACAGGGCTGCTATTTGCTCACAAGCTTTTCACCACCAGCTGCTTGGCTGGGAAGGAGAGACTGATTTAAACAGGAGTTCCACAGTCACCCATCCTGCCTTTGTTCCCAAAAGATCCGTGGCAACATTTTGGTGAAAAGAGTGAGGTTAGTCCAAGGCCAACACACCCTTTGCATCTACACAGACAGCATTCCACAAGTCCTCTCCAGCCTGGATTGCTCACAGGAGAGGAAGGAATGCAGCTGCTATCACAAACCTTCCCAGCCATCCCATCCCACTTCATTAGAGTTTGTTACTTGCTCAGGGAAATCACTTGTCACAAAAATTTTCTTTCCCACTTAATGACTTTCAACTCAATCTGAGGATTGGCTCAGCGCTCTACAGCTGAAGTGCCTTTGGAGCAGAGTGTGCACCAAGTGTGGTTATGAGCTGAGGGCTGCCTGGATGATGAGGGCACTTTCTGCCTGGGATACAGAACCATCACCAGCTTGGTGTAATTAAAGGGCTGACTCAGCAAAAACCACCTACCCCATTGAGTGTAAGCCCACACTTACTGTTCAATAAGGATGATGCACTGGGGGCGATGAAACCCTGAGCTAAACAACATCTCCATGAGGAATGGCCGGGAGGGGTGGTGCATAACAAGTGACATGGAGAGCAAGGAAGAAGAAAAAGCTTCTTTTGGCCAGACTCAAAGCATTTATACATCAGCCCCAGACCACGTGCTTTGGTGTATAAATGCTTTGCATTAGGATGTTAGGATCAGTCCTAACATGCACAACTTCCTTAGCAATAAGGGAGCCTATTGTCACCAACTGACATTCTGACCTGTGGCTGAAGCAGAGGTACAGCCTGTGCTGCCAGCATGTCCTCAGACTGGTACAAGACAGCACCAGTGGGCACAACAGGCCAATACTCCTAGTCACTGTAACTGTAGAGATAATGCAACTAACTGCTCTCAAGGAAAGGCACAAATCAAAAATTCCAACAAAACACACTGTGCAATGAGGGAAGCAGGAGAAGAGAGGCTCAGACAAGTCAAATGCCTTCCCTAAAGTCATCAAAGAAGATTCAGAGCCAAAAGCAGAAGCAGTAGCAGCCACCACCATCCCACCCTGCCTTCCAACATCTTATGCTATAAACAAAGTCTCCCCATGACAGATCAGTTCTGAAATTATTTCTACTCACTGGAAACGCAAAAAAGGATCAGCAACAACTGCCTTGGTTGGTCTAGAATGGACTTAAAATTCTACACGTGAAAGCTATTAAACATAAGGATAAGGTAAGCAAATGCCAAGTCCCACGTTCTCAGTGACATCAATAAGCTCCACATTACGACGGAGAAGACACAAAATCACTGCCAGGACTGAAGCAAAGCCACGATTTATTTATGTACTTTGTGCGGTTCTTAAGTAGGACTATGCAGTGTATTAGGTAAAGTTAAATATACATCTCATTACTTTAGCACTCTGACAATGGCAATCACACCTCTTCTAAGAGCAGAAGACCAGAATGGATTGGCTTGAGAATCTGCTGACTGAGGCCTTTTATTCTATGCAGCTGGGACAACCACCTCATCCCATCCTTGCAGGTCCTCAGCAGGATGGGCAGAGCATGGAGTTGCTCCTGAAACCCATGCTGGGTGCTCCTAGGTAGCAGCAGGCTGAGATAACCCCCTGCTCAATTTGGCTCAGCAGCCAGCAGAATGAGCATGTTGTCAGAGAACAGGAGCTTGAATTAGCATATTAGCAGAACTGCCAAGAATTGAAAGCCCATTGCAACAGCTAAACACTTGAGATTTGCTCCAGTGGCTGCTGGAGTAAAACCCACAGAAACCACAGATAACACAGCATGCGTCTCAGCAGCACAGACCATGCCTACAGCCACCAGTCATGCCCCACACCAGCAATGACCCAAAAGCATCAGCCCAGGTCCTGAAAGCAGCTGCATCCCACACACAAGCTAAAAAGGGTGCTGAGTTAACAGGGAGAGATCCCAAATTCTGCCCACTAGTGCACCATCCCCCTTTCCTTAAACCCTTGTAACAGGGTGTTTTCAGCCTCTCTCCACAGCAGGTCTTTAACTCACTAGTAACCCCACTACAATATACAAGCAACCAGTTCCCTTCTAATTGGTTTGTAAGACAGCAGGTCTTCCTTTTTAATGGCTGATTAATGGCCACAGTGCCCAGTGCAGAGCTGTGGTTCACTTGTCTCTGCAGAAATTTAGCAGGGAAGCTGGAGGCTGCCATATAAAGGAAGGGAATGACACCACAAACACCAAGTTGACTTGTGATCCAGCCAGCAGCCTCTCCCCATAACCTTCCCACTACCTCCAGCCCGCAAAAGTTAGAGGAAAAAGATACTTCCATTTTTAAGGCAAAACTCATCAGAGAGATAGGGCTCATTTCAGTTTAAATTTTCATTTAACTTCAGGTTACACCCAGGCAGGGAGCCTGATGTTGGAATGAATCAAAACAACTGTTTTAACACAATTCAGCTCCTTTCACAGAACTCACACCTCCCCACCCAACACCAAGAGAGGGACCAAACTGGACAAGACTGGGAAGATCAAACAGAAACAGCAATGGGAGGCAGCACAGGGCTGAGTTAGTGCAGGCAGGGCTTTCTGTCATTGTTATTTCGCCATTTGGTGGCTGCAATTCTTTTACAGGGCGGCTGCAGATCACAGCCAGTGTAATCCTGATTTTGTAAGGGTTTGGGTTTTTCCACACAACTCCCCCCCACCTTCCTTTTTTCACATTGCCAGCAATTGATTTCATTTAACATTTTCATTCCTCTGCCCACTGTAAATAACCACTTGGCAGTTGAATTTCTCAAGCAGAACAGGCAGTGGCTGCTTAGGCTCTTCCTGGCAGCTGAGGGGGAATCTGGCAGCACTAAAGCAAGAAGCTGTTTCAAGTAGCTTTGAAATGTGCAGGAGATTACACGGCTAGTGCTTGGAGTGGAAGAAGTCACAATATAGAAAGGCTGAGGACTTATTTTTGAGATGCCTCATGAATGTGGGGGCTGCAAGACTAAATCCATGGGTTAGAGAGCAGTATTTCACTCCAGGTTCAGGGTCATGCATGGCCATGGACACCAGCAGCAAAGGTACTAGGCTGCCATGGCTGGTTGCTGCAGGAATCTGGCAGCACATCATGGCACTGAAGCCAGTACACAGAGTGCAACCCAGAGAGAAGACAACCCAACCTGCCACCTCCATGTGCTCTGCCACACACATCATCAGGCTGAGATGCTGCCTTGATGCTTGTTACACTCGTTCTGCCTTACTCCCCAGCATGTTGGTATCCCATAAAGCTCAGCCGGAAAATATACCTGTGACCCGCAGAATCTGCCCTGCCATACCAGTATCCTGTCCTCTCCAACTGGCTAGGCAAAGCATCTTCACTCTACTTGGAGATCTCAAGACCTGAGATACAAAGAACTCAACACTACTCAGTTTAGCAGATGCAAATTTCTGTCCTGGCTCAGAATCCCAAGAAATCTCTGATGGGAGTTAGAGAAACTTAGGGCCAGTGCAAACTTTGCTGTAAGACTGCCTTTGCATTGCAGTAATTGAGAAGTCACAGAATCAATGACAACTGGCATCAGATGAACTAACTCCCCAGGTTTATCTTAGTCATGCTAGTGCAGTATCCATGTAAGTCCTTTAGGCTTCAAAGGGTTTACTTGGGGTTTACATGGGCTTAGGGCAGGAGCGGGAGAGAGTTGCTGCTGTCCCACAGCCACCAAGCTGAACCCAAACACAGGAGGTCCCAGCATGAGGTTCTGCCACCCTCCAAGAGAAGGTGGTCCAAGCTACAGCAAGGGGTGAAGCAAGTTTAGTCACATGCATAGCTAAGCAAGCACAAAACATTCATAACAGTTAATTTGTAAGGGTTGCTTTGGAGCTTTTGTTGAGGGAAAGTCAGCAAAGCCATTAACGATACCAACAAGCAGAGCTTGTACCGTGGGCTATGTGGCCTAATTCCACCCCACTTTTCTGATGCTGCAAAAAAACTGCAGCAAAAGATATCGGCAGTGACAGGATCCTGGCACGTACTGCCCAGCTCCCTCCGCCCTTGCATCTCAACCCCAAAATGCTTCTCAGCAAGAGCTGCTGGCTCCTCCTCAGTTTCCCCAACCCATGCTGGGAACTCCAGTGAATGTCTGAAAATTCCCCTGCTGAACTCATTGAGGCAGAGCAGAGCGCGGATGACAAAATCGGAGCTGGCAGCTTTGCAGAGCAAAGCCCAACAGTAGCTTCACCTTTCCTTTCCTCTTTCCAATCCACCACAAGTGGGAGGGCTGGGTAAGGTGGTACACCAGGTCAAGGAGGACAAGAAGGGAGGGAAATGGACGGGGATGAGCAAGAGCTGTGTTGTTAATGCAGGGATGCTGCTGCTGTCCTTTCTCCCACAGAGCTCTCACAGAAGGCACAGGCATGCAACACCTGCAGGCAGAGGGGCACATGGCTAATCCATAGCTACACAGCAGAGTAAACCACTTGCTCCCCCTCAAAAACACCCTAGGGTGCAGCAGGAGCTCAGCCACTGTCCTGGCCAGGCACTGGATGTGAGCTCAGCCTTTAGCAGGGCATCAGGGCTGGAGTCCCCTTCTCTCTGCGGCTGTCCACCCCCCACGTGCAGGTTAAGTATGAAAATGGCAATCTCCACCCCACATTGATTCAGAGCCCACAGTGCTACATGGGAAGACAGGCAGGGCTAATCCCCATCTCACAACTTGTCATGCTAAGTACATTAGGGGCTGTTTTCCTATTCTTTGTTATTATATCTATTTTAACAACTTGGCTTCACTCCTTTTCTTCCCCTGGCAGACAGACAGCAGTGTGGAGCAAGCCTGGATAATTCTCATTCCATTTTATTTCATTTCTCTGTGGCATTTCTGTTTGCTTTGGGGAGGAGGGGGTTGTTGGAGCATGTGTATTGCTTTGCAATTACAAATTAGCTTTTTAAATGAAGTGTGCTGCGAGAGACCTGATATGCTGTGTGCTGCTCAGTCTCTGATGGGAAACAAAAGTGGGAAAACACTTCCACCCCATGAGCAACTGCCTTGATGGGAAAAAAAGTGATGAGAAACTCTCACCCCATGAACAACTGCCTTGCCACTGCTTGCAGAGTTGGGATTGAGCTGCCAGGTTTGTGCAAGTGGCCATCCATGGCCAGGGATGGTGGGCACAGGCATGGGCTCCTCTCGTGATCTTGATTCCCACAATCAGCCAGGAAGGGGTTTTTGCAGAGCAAATTGAAGCACTTGACAGCAGTACCCAGGTCAAAGCACAGCTCACTTCTGTTTAGGCTTCACAGATGCTCTGAGTGAAGGAGAGGAGAAAAGGAAAGGGCATCCTCCTCTCCCATGGAGTAGGGACAGCTTTCTCAGAACCTCCAAATAATGATTCTCACCACCATCAGTGCTCTCTGTGCACAGAAGCTTTACAGAACCAGAGCACAAGGGCTGGATTCCCATTTATCTTCCAGGAAAACCTTCAATGGCTGCAGCGGCAAAGCCAGATTCCACACACATCTCCCAAGGGTTTTGGGCACCTTGTGTCACCACTACACAGAGAATTTGTGGTGCTGCTCTGGACCTGACACCTCTGAGGCAGCTGCTGACAGCAAACACCTCCAAGCACAGTTGAGAGGCAGTTTGATGTGTTTCCAGTCTGCTCACTGATTGAGGGAGCTAGTATTTACACGTGAAGACTGGAACCACCCCTTTCCCTATATCTGCTATTAGGTAGCCAAGTGAGCACCTTACTGTTGACAAACTCTCGAGTTGCGGATGTGCAGTACCCATATCCTAGTCCCTCTTCTTTCATCACCTGCAGCTGCTGCAGCAGCCAGTCAAATGAGCAGAAACGGTATGAGCTTTCGGCAAACACCATCAGATATTCAGCACAAAAGGAAAAGTTGACAAATGATCAAATGCAGCATCATCTACAGTCTGTTGCTCACAGACAACTGGCAAACAGAGCACAAATACTGACATTGCCCTCTCTGAATTAAAAGGCAGCCCAAGAGCAGCCGTTCAGCTCAACAGCTGTAATGAGAAAAAAACAACCCAAAAAACCCAACAAAACTCCCTTGTTCTTTACTTCCAGAGCTCAGAACCAGGGAGCTTGCTCAGAACCCCACTGTGAACCTTTTGGTGCCACTGTAAAGTTTCCCTCCAGCTGATTTAGACAAATGTATGGGCATTTATAGTTTATTTTGGTGTAGGACATTGGGCTAGAAACAAGTGGAAGCACCTTCTCTGTTGTCCCTTTTTTTTTGCTTTCCTTCACTGGTCTCTGCCCAACCATTTGGGAACATATTCTGTAGCAGTAATCTGCCAGCTGTGGCCTCGCACTGCTGAGGTGCTCTCCTCCATCCCTCACCTGCAAAGGACTTTGCTCACACAAGCAGGGACTGGTATTTTACACAGCACCCTCATCTCCTGCCCCGCAGAGTTGGGTGCATTTTTAAGGCATCTTAGAGCCACTAAGTCATGAACCTCTAAAGACCTAGACACCATGACTTATGTTCAAAACAATAAACCTCATGTTTCATAAAATGCTGGCAGGGTTCTTCCCTCTGTCCTTCATCAACCCTTTTTGTTTGCCATGATGTGTCCCCCATGCCGACTGTAACAGCAGAAGTGAGCAAAATTGTTGTAGGAAGAATAAAAAGCTACATCAAGATTCACAGCATATTAAAATTAACAGCCGCTGCAGTCAAACCTTGTATCGCTCTCCCATCTCATTACAGGATTGTAACATAAAACAGGATCTACTTCTCAGTATTTCACAGAAATATGCACAAGGAAATACAGGAAAGACAAATGTATGTCACAGTTTGAGCAAAGAGCACGGATAGGAGAGGAGGCAGTAGCCAGGTGGGTGCCAGCCATACACTGCTCTTGTGATGGAAAGGGCTGGACCCCTCTGACTGTCTCTGCATGAGAGTACAGCCAGGTCACAAGGGCAATGTGCAGGGAGATGAGCTCTGGGCTTCCTACTTCAAATCCAGAGAACAAAATATTGAAAAATAAAGGCAAAATAAGTGAAGACATTGTAAGCCCAGAGCAAACCAAGCACGCCACATGCTCTCCTCTTTGCCAAATAGTCATGCAAGCGGTGCCCTAGTTTGTCCTGGTCATCTGTGGTTAATTGAGCTCCTGAGGGTTTCTTGACCTCATTTCGTGAGACATAACACACAGCCCTGTCCTTCCTGGGCACCTCAGTGCCATGAGCTCCTAGCACTCCCTCTTCATGGAGAATCCCTGACAACCACAGCTCGCCATGCAAGTCTCACCAGCCAAAAATATAACTTCTTATTTTCATCAAACACACTAGGAGGCAGAGCCATGGAGACCGCAAGGCACCCTAGAGAAGAGCCACAGATATGGGCTACCCCCTGTCAGAGCCCCTGTGCCTATAAGCAGATCCCTCTGTGCTCTCCTTCCCACCCAAGCACCATTTTAGCCTTAGCAAGCTGCAGTCACCACCTTTTTTTTGATGGTGATTCCTTTGAGAAAGGAAAGGTGGGCTGTGTCTCAAAGCACACCCAGCTGCCTCATCCCATCCATCCAGGCCAATTGAGTTTGCAAGACATTCAGCAGCCTAATGTTTCTCGGAGAAAAAGTGGTGCTGTCAAGAACTGCAATGAGGGAAATTGCTCTGTTAGAAAACCAGGCAGCACATGCAGCCTGGGAGCCCACAAAGCCAAGCTGAGGATAAGAGGAAGTTAACCAAGAAACTGGTGAGCTCTGGGAAAAAGCTTGCACCCCCATTTTGCCACTGGAAATCCCTTACAGCAGGAAACCTGATAGCAAGAGCAACCTGGGACTGGAATAACAACTGGGGAGGTTGTGGCTGCTCCACCCCTGGAAGTGTTCAAGGCCAGGTTGGATGGGGCTCTGGGCAGCCTGGGCTGGTAAGAGGTGTCTCTGCCCAAGGCAGGGCTTTGGCACTAGATTATCCCTGAGGTCCCTTCCAACCTAAACCATTCTGCAATTCTGGCATTCAAGTCATAAGAGGATTGAAACTGGAAGCACAGATACAGGAAGAGGCACGGGGTACGTAGCTCAATCTATTCCCAAAAACCTTTTGTGAAGCCAGTAACAACCACGCACCGAGGGTGGAGACTTTATCCAGGCGGAACCAGCTCCCTGGATAATCCCTACATTACACCAAACCTTTGCAGGTAGCTGCACCAGGGGAACAGCCAGACAGTTTATTTCTCACTGCCATTCCCCCAAAAAATCACTGTCCCCTTTAATCTTTGGCAGCCATTTCTCCTCCCTGCAGCCTTGAGAAACATACGGAGCTCAAAACCTCAAGCGCAGCCTCCGGCATCATCAAGTGCTCAGCACGCAGCGAGGGCACAGCCAGCAGCAGCATTCATCAGGCTGGGAGACACGGCGTCATCGTGCTGGGTAGCTGGATGTGGTTGACTTGGATTTGCTCTCTCCCAGGAAATGATTGTGATTGTCAGAGGAGATTGGTATATGATTATTAATAACAACTCCACAAGAAAAAATAGAAGGCAATCAGCTGAGCGGGGACGGGAGAGGAAGCAGGGAGGGGCTGCAGCATTACTGCTGGATTCTGCTCAAGGCCTGGCAGGCTGTGGGTACCTAGCTACGTGTGTTTGGCTTGAACACTACTTCATTTTGCTTTTCCAATGAACAAATTCTCCAGATACCGTGTGGAATACGTTAATAAACAACAGCAGCAGCAGCAGTGAGGAATAAAGAAGGGGAGAGAAAGGTGAGGGGGCTTGAACAGGTGATTTGCAGAGTGAAAACAGGTGGAAGGTGCTCAGGAGCAGAATTCTTACACCAAAACAGGGTGTGAGAGGGCATGCAAAAGGGTCAAAAGGAGCTCAAAGCTACATTTGAAAGCACCACCTATTACTCTCACAAAAAACCCCCACACGTGCGAGCTCATTAGGTCTCTAAAAACCAGAAAAGCTATGTTCTTTAGAGGGGTTTCTAGAGCGTGAGACAATGCACAGCTCATGGTTATGAGGCCAAAGACAGGAGACAGAGGAGCTTTGGCTTATCTGCTCGCTCAGGCACCCTGGGCAGCTCTGCAGCATCCGGGTTGCAGCCACTCACTCAAAGCGACTCACCATCTGCTTATCTCCTGAAGGCACTGCTGGTTGCTGTCCCTGTGAGGCTATCACAGGAGCACACCAGCCTGTAGGACATTAATCTCTGCACCTTCCCTCAGCCCCAAAACTATCCCAAAGCAACATACAGAGGTTCCAGATCAAATCACTTGCCCAAGATCTGATGGGGATTAAAGCATGAGGTATCAGTGCATAGCACGTGCCATGTCACAGCTCAATACCTTCACCCCAAGACCATCTCCAATGTAAATGAAACCCTCTCCACTCCTCTCATAGCAAATGGAAGGCTGCAGAGGAAGAGGAGGAGGAGGAAGGCAGCTGGCTCTTTGCCGCCATGCAGCCTCCCCAGGGAGGGCAGCAGGCTGCCAGGCAGGGAGGGCACAGGTCTGCAGCCTGTAACTGTGCAAACACTAATGCTGCAAAAGCTAATTTTACAGAGTTCCACTCTGCGGACTTCTCTTTGTCCCAGGATTCCTCAGCCTGGGAGATTAGTGGTTTAGAGATGGAGAAAAAGAAGTTATTTTAAAATTCAGCATAAACTCCCTCGGACTCAATGAGCAAG
>JAOXOE010028789.1:0-15516 GCA_028565055.1 Phoeniculus purpureus
CTGTGTAAGGGTTTTTAGAACAATGAATGCAATCACCCAGCTCAGCTGCCATCCCATCACCTCAGCAACAGCCACTCTCTGGTGCACAGGTCAGCTATCGCAGCCTCTCTAACAAGGACCCTCTCCCCATGGGTGGTCTTGGCTTTACTCTCATTTTTACTTTGTAGTACTTTGATACAGAAACACAGCACCAAACAGAAATGCTGATTTCTTTATCATGCTTTACTTTAGATTTCAAACTTGCCTGAAAGGATTAGGATGGGAACCCCCCCCACCTCCTAAAACACTTGGGATCTTGCAAGGCCAAACATGTTCTTTTACTTTTTCTCTTCTTTTCTCTTTTTTTTTTCAAAAGCAGTTGATTTCAGGGCTGAGATTACCCTTTGGCTGTTTACCAGACAGCCTGTGTACTGTATTCGTGCTTTTCAGTGCTGCTGCCCTCCTAGTATCACTGTGGTGTGCTGCTTTAGCAATAACATTTGCCATCTTGTCAGTCGGTCAGTGGCAACGGGCTTAACGAAACGGGTCATTTGTTATTCAGCACAAATCACGGTCATTGAGAAAATCGAGCTGGGAGATGGTTATTTACTGAACATTTACTACCTGAATGCACATTGGCTTTTAGAAAACAAATGTGTAAAACTTGCAGATTTGAATAGTGAGAGTGAGACAGTGGGAGGGAAGTAAAGACCTCTTTAGACTGATTCTTTAGAACAAAGTCCTCGCTCATTTTGCCTGTGCAAAAGGATGCAAATGCAATTTGCCTATTCACGATTTAAGGTTCTTTTCATGCTGGTGGAACGAAGTGAGGAAGGAATCTGGGACGGCTGTGTTTTACCTCTGTACTAGTAAACTTAGAATAGTTCTGCGTGGCTAAGATGGTCAGTATAACATCACGACACTGCTGTGAAACTGAAAAGGTTGATAAAAGAGCCTGAAAAGGAGACGTTTCTGACTAACGCTGGCAGAGAGGAAAATGTTTTCCTCTAGAATACTGACATCTAGAAAGACGTATTGGCAATGAAACAGTCTTTCCACAAACCACGTCCACTTTCTGCTTTAGCACAAATGGATTTCAAATGATGGTTTCCAGCTCTGAAAGTGATCAAAGAATTCACTGAAACTTCTGCTGTGTCATGAAACAGTGATCTGAGTGTGGTGGAATTTTTATTTGGGATTTTATTTTTTCCTATGGTTTCTTTTTTTTTTTTTCCTCCTTGGGGGAAAAGAAAAGCAACTTGAGGACAGTATTTTACTTTATAATTACTGAATTAACATGACATGCAGCTTAAATAAATGCCCAGCAGTGCTGAATGGGGTGGATCACAAGGCAGGTGCTTAGCAGACTGAGAAAACTTCTTCTCCTCCCCTCTACTCTGCACTAGTGAGACCAGATCTGGAGCATTGTGTCCAGTTCTAGGCCCCTCAATTCAAGAAGGACATGGAGCTGCTGAAGGGAGTCCAGCATAGAGCAACAAGGATGATGAAGGGAGTAGAACACCTCCCTTATGGGGAAAGGCTGAGGGACCTGGGTCTCATTAGCTTGGAGGAGACTGAGGGGTGACCTGATTAATGTCTATAAATACGTGAAGGGTGTCAGGAGGATGGAGCCAGGCTCCTCTCAGTGTCATCTGATGGTAGGACAAGGGTCAATGGGTATAACCTGGAACATAGGAGGTTCCATATAAATATGAGAAGGAACTTCTTCACAGTGAGGGTGACACAGCACTGGAAGGAGCTGCCCAAGGGGGTTGTGGAGTCTCCTTCTCTGGAGACATTTAAAACCCGCCTGGATATGTTCCTGTGCAATATCCTGTGGCAAGGATATTGAACTAGATGATCTTTGGAGGTCTCTTTAAATGATTCTATGAATTTAAAAAAGAAATGAAGAGTCATCAGGACTTGGAACAGGCTGCCCAGGGAGGGGGGTTGAATCACCATCCCTGGATGCATTTAAAAGTCATGGAGATTTGGAGCTTAGAGACAGGGTTTAGTGGTGGAATGGGACAGTTTGGTTAATGATTTGACAAAATGATCTTAGAAGTCATTTTGAACCTTAACGTTCCTGTGCCTCTGTGACTCTGAAGCAGCCAGTTGTACAGTTTGTTAAACATGATAATAGAATAAAATACTTTATCCCTTCTGAGATGATCGTTCTACCACACTTCGCAAATTTGCTTTAGGTGATACCAGGGTCTTCTCAGAGAACATGGAGCTGCCTGATTTCCCCCATTACTCTGGGGGCCAGCCTGCATTGCTTCACCAGGAGTGTCCACAACACCACAAAGTCCTGGTTTGTTAGCTGTTTCAATTTAAAGTATCAGTGAGGTTTTTTTAAACCCTGCTGAGGTAGCCACAGGGTAAATACCACAACATCTTGTGCCACTGGGGAGGCCACTCTAGAGGTTTGTGCCCACATCCACCTCTGGGGGCAGACCTGGTGATGCACGCACAGCGTTCAAGGCATCAAAATGACACCTGTATGATATCAGGCAAGGCAGGGGACTTTTGGTTTATCTCACACCCTCTTAGAAAGACTCTCAGCAGTGGAAAACTAAAGGATACCCTGATACCTTATCGCAGCCTTCCAATCTCTGACACAGACCTGTCTGAAAGCTGGGGAAGACTGGTCACAGGGGCAGAGAATGATAGGACGAGGGGTACGATAGTTTGAGGTTGGAAAAGAAGAGATTTAGGTCAGACATCAGGAAAAAGTTCTTTAATCTGAGAGTGGTGGATCCCTGGAACAAGGAACATTCTATGATTCAACAATTCATGATGAATCATAGGAGATCAGTGGTAGAGCTTTGGTTTCAAAGCTAACTCCCAGCCCTCTTCCTCCCCAGTCTCACCAAGGCCAACCCCACCCTCCGTGAGGTCCTGCTGTTCTCCCCTGACCCTATCACTCTGTTCCCTTCACACACAGTGAGACACCAGGATCATGGAGAACAGGCTGTTTGGACTGCTGGGGTGTGACCTGGGCGCTGTACCAGTGTGGTTCTATCACTCATTAAAGTCTTTTCTCCAAAAGGCTATTTCCACAGGTACATTTTGAACTCACAGATTTTGCACGACGTGAAAATGTGCTGCTCGATATATTTTCCTGTTTCCAGTAATTACCAGTTTGCAAGGTGCTATAGGCTGTAAACCCCATGCAAATAGCTTCAGCTATCACAGAATCACAGAATATCAGGGACTGGAGGGATCTTGAAAGATCATCTAGTCCAATACCCCCATCACAGCAGGATCACCTAGATCAAGTCACACAGGGACATATCCAACTGGGTTTTAAACATCTTCAGAGAAGAAGACTCCATAAGCCCCCTGGGCAGCCTGTTCTAGTGCTTGATCACCCTCACCATGAAGAAGTTCCGTCTCATATTGATGTGGAACCTCCTCTGTTCCAGCTATTCAGCTCTGATGAATGCTGAGAGATCAAGACAACTAAGACTGCCCAAAAGAAAGAGAATAAAACCATTAATGACTCATTTATGCTTTTCCCCCAGGGTTATGCTGAAGGTCGGGACGCACCGCTCCTGAACTGCATCAGGAGACCCTTGTGCTGTGCTTTGCAGCATTGAAGGTTGCTAGGCTACCCCTTGGCATCAGGAATCCAGGGAACAATGTACTTACATCTTTTGCCCCTTTGAAAATATAACGGGTATTGACATAAAATACAGTGTGGCACTGAAGTAATATCGTAGTGCAGAGATCAGAGGAAAGGACCCTTTCATCTCGCTGACAGTGGTTGTTACTTACAGAGAGCAGCGGCGGGATGGATCGCCGGTGAGCCCATCTGTAGGAGGATGCTATCAGCTCCTGTGCCCCACACAACTTCTGCCCCAGCCCCGCATCTTAAAGCCAGTGTGCAGCTGCTGCTCTCACACACATCAGCTGGTCCTACAGAAACTACTGACAGCCCCAGTGATGTATGAGACATGAACTGGGATGGGGAAATAAGCTACTCTTTCATGATAGGAAAAAATCTGACAGGTCTAGTGGAGGCTCTTGGCTTATGGGTGTTGTGCTCTGAGTATTATTGTTGTTGTTGTTATTATCACTGCTCTCCTCTTCGCAGATAATGTCATAATGTACAGTCAGACATCCTGCGCACTGGGTGATTGATGTCACTTGGCCATGAACAACCCTTTATATAGGGCAGATAATGGATTTTTAGTGGTGAACAGGAGCAGCAGGGGGAAGAGTGAGGAAACTCCCTCATAAAGGCAGCTTTTTCTTGGATGCTGTGCTCAAGATCACAGAACCACAGAATCATAGAATGCATTGTGTTGGAAGGGACTTTCAAAGGTCATATACTCCAACTCCCCTGGGACAAGCAGGGACATTGCTGACTAAAACAGATTGTCCAGAGCCCCATCTAGCCTGACCTGAATGGGTCCAGGGATGGGGTATCCACCACCGATCTGGGCAGCTTGTTCCAGGGATCTACCACCCCCAGATTCAAGAACTTTTTCCTCATATCCAGCCTCAATCTGCTCTTTCCCACCTTCAAACCATGGCCCCTTGTCCTGTCATTCCCTGTCTTTGTGAACAGTCTTCCCCAGCCTTCTGAGAGGCCTCTTTCAGGGGTTGGAAGGTTACTATAAGGTTCCTCTGTACCTTAAGCTGAACAGCCCCAACTCCTTCAGCCTGTTCCCATAGCAGAGATGCTCCAGCCCTCTCATACTCCCTGTGGCCTTCGCAGGACCTGCTCCAACTGGTCAACATCTTTCTGGTGTTGGAGGCTCCAGAGCTGGACACACGATACTAGATGAGTTCTCACCATAGCAGAATAGAGAGGCAGAATCATCTGGCGTCAGGCTGCCACACTTCTTCTGATGCAGCCCACAATGATAAGATAAATTTCTTCAAGCCTGTGCACTGTGCTCCTGTAGTTCTACAAGAATTGCTTGGTATGGAAGAAGGTATGATGTCTGCTCAAGGGAAACAAAGAGGATGCTGATAGCCTTCCCTAATGTGGACAGCGGTAGAGTGCTTGGTGGGTTATGAGGAGAACTGTCCCACACCAGCATGTAAGGCTGCAACATGGAATCCACCACCAAGAAAAATGGACAGTGATTTTTATGTTACCATAAGGATGGTGCCCATGGGTGCCCACTTGGCTGCATTAATCTTAAGGACCAGAGAGAGGAGACACAGTGGTTGCCTTCCCCAGCTTTTCTCAAGCTGCAACATCTTTCCTATGCTGGGACCATGTTTCTTTTAGTCAACAGCAGTGTCTCCCAAAAAAGAACAGCCTACCACAGAGAGCAGATGCTCTGCATGCTCTTCCTTTTTCCTGTGTGAAGTTACACACATGGATCTTCCACAGCCCCACCAGCACTTTCATGTTGGGCAATGATGGAGGACAAAGCATTCCACTTGCCCCAATATCTCATTATCAGCTTTAGCAGAGCAGCTCATACTGTGGTGCCTGAGCTATAGGAAGGGCTTGCCTTGTAGTGGATGCTTTTCACATCCATCCCAAGTTGTCACCAGGTCCTGCATCCTGTAAAAACAAATGTGAACAAAGGCTGCACATTCGTAGATGGATTCTGGTGACACTGCAATTTAGGAGGGAAAGCCCTGAAAGATTTTCAAAACAACACCACAATCCAGGGGTAAAATTGTGTTTTATAATAAGCAGAGGATCAATTTCAAAGTGATCAGGACTTCAGTTTCATTTACAGTAATCAGAGTATCTTCAGTGTCTGTAAAATCGCCTGTATGTTGCCTGAATAGACAAACACCTGTTGGGTTCCTAAAACAGATCTGGATTCACTTGCAGAAGCCATTCTTCATAGGTTATAAGCTTGAAAAATTAGTCCTGTAGGCTCACCTTTTGATCCATGGTGGTAGATAAAGGATGAGCTGACTCATCTACACGTTTCTTGATACCAATTTTCCTAGCTTGGTCTTAAAAACCACTCATAACCTGCATTTCAGCACTTCCCAAGGCAAAACTCAGATACTAGTGCTCGACTCTCCTCACTGTCCATTAGATTTTCTTGACATTTAACCTCAGTTGTGCTTTTTTGTGGTGTGAACTCATAATACTCCCCTGATTCACAGCAGACGGAAAGGAGAACTCATCGCTCTCTTTTTTCCTAAGCTTTTCAGCACATTTAAAGAGTATCACCAGCATCGTGTCAGTCACTTTGTCATTAAACTAAGATAAATCTCAAAGAATGACACAGAATCACGGAACATCAGGGGTTGGAAGGGACCTCGAAAGATCATCTAGTCCAATTCATCCACCACAGCAGGATCACCCTGATCAAGTTGCATAGGAACATATCCAGGTGGGTTTGAAATGTCTCCAGAGAAGGAGACTCCACAACCCTCTGGGCAGCCTGTTCCAGTGCTCCATCACCCTCACTGTGAAGTTGTTTCTTCTCATATTGATATTCTCTTATCTCAATATTCTTACATTGATGTGGAACCTTCTATGTTCCAGCTTACATGCATTGCCCCTTGTCCTATCATTAGATGACACTAAGCAGAGCCTGTCTCCATTCTCCTGACACCCACCCTTCACATATTTATCAACATTAATGAGATCACCTCAGTCTCCTTTTTCACAAGTTCAAGAGAACCAGCTCCCTCAGCCTTTCCTCATAAGGGAGATGTTCATCTCTCTTCACCATCTCATATCCTTCTGCCTTACCTCCAGCTCCTGGACTTATTGCCTCCTCTGCATTTACATCTTTGTCATTATCTTTCTTTCAAGAAACTTTACAGACTACAGTTTCCTGCCAACATTTGAACACTTACAGCAGACCCTCATCTGTCTGAGACACAACTAACTTTCTTCCCAACAGCTGGTTCAGTGCCCTGATGTTGTAGTTTGAGTTTTGAATCCTTTGGCACCTGTACAAGTAGACATTTCCACGAGGAGAAAAACTGATGTGACATTTCCTTTTCCTGTCTCCTGTGTGCAGAGTCTCTTTGTTCAGAGATGGATCAAAGGTCGCTGGACTGAGCATGTGGCTTTCACTCAGATTGTATCTTGGAGCGGGGTGATGGAGGATAAAGTGGGAGCTTGGAAACCTGGAGGTCAGTGGAATAGTTCCTGCAGACTCATGGTGTAGTGCAACGGAGGAAGAGAATCATGCCTGTGGCCTGTGAAACGTGACATGCTGGAGCAAATAATTGGCTCTGCGCACAAGGAGAAGAGAATTTATCCTACAAGGGACCAGTGCTGTTGAGGAAAGGGAAGCCAGACTGAGCTATGGACACCATATTTGAGAACAACTTCTACAGATCTCCTCTTGAGGGGAAGGTGCTAACAGCGCTCAGCCTATTACCTAAGAACATGTGGTTGAACTCTGCATGTCTTTGTGTTGGGTTTTTTTAATGTTGTGTGAATTATTAGTTTTGGATTTAGGGAGAGCCTAATGGTGATAACACAGTGATGGTTTAGTTGATTCCCTGTAGCACTTGTCCTAAACCAAGGATTTCAGTCTCTACCAGCAAGGAGGTGCGGAGGAGGCTGAGAGGGAGCTGACCCAAACTACCCAGAAGGATGTTCCACACCATGGAATGTCTTTTTCTGTGTATAACCTGGATTGGTGGCTGCACATGCACCAGTCAGTGGGTGGAGAGCAATTGCAATGTACATGAGTCATCCTTTTCTTGGGTATTATTCCTCTCTCTCTTTGTTGGTTTTTTTTTGTATTATTCAATATTATTTCATTTCAGTTATTAAACTGTTCTTATCTCAAACCATGAATTTTACTTTTTGCCTGGTTTTCTCTCCATCCCACTGGGCAGGGAGTGAGTGAGCAGCTATGAGTTACTTAGTCACCAGCTGGCATTGAGCCATTTCAGTCCTTCTTGGTGCCCAACGTGGAGTACATGGGGTTGAGATAACGGTAGATCTGATCAGAGTGTCTTAAAATAAATTTAATATAGGGACTCATTGTATTGGCACAATAGTCACTGATCACTATGTTGATTGATTTGCACTCAGAGTTGTTAGGAGACTTGTGGGATCTAACATCTTACTTGCTCCCTGTTGTGCTGGTTATCAGCTCTGGAGTCTGGATCAAGGGCTTAATCTGGCTGCACTGTGAACACTGAAGTAAAAGGATTTAATTTTCTTGCACTACGTCGACTACTCAATTTTCTACCTTTTACTTCTTTAAATATCAGCAGCCTGTGAAGCAGGTGTATGAGTCAGATTAATCTTCAGCATCTGCAAAGCATTTACCAGGTTTGTAGCCGAGCTGCAGCATTTCATGTTCTTCTTCAAAGAAGCCTTAGGTGTAAGATGAAGGTTTTGTACCATCTGAAGAGTGATCTATGCCTGTGTTGGTGTTGGGGAAAAGGTTTTAAGGACAAATCATCGCCAGTCTTGTTTTGAGGCAGTGGGTCATAAAGTTTCTCTGGTACAAGAACGGAACACATTAACATCACATGGAAGTCATGTCTTTCATACTATCCCCTTAACTCACCAACCCTCTCATCTTCCTTTACATAACAAATAAACAAGCTGGTGGCATTTTGCCACAGGTAGTTGATAGGGGGAAGCACTTTTCTCCTGTGATGCAGCCAACTCATGATCTTCTCCCTCATACAAAAGCCTAGAGGAGGATATGTCCAAGGGCAGTGTTTAATAAGAGGGATACAAAATTAATCCCATCTATCCGACCACGACTGCAAATAACCCATTAACTCCATCGTCTCCAAAGCCACTTAACAGTACAGGAAATCTGCCATCTGTCGCAGTGTGATATGCAGCCAGAGGAGAAGGCAATTTTTTCTTCTCCCACAGATGGTTCTGTCATAATTGTGAATGTGATGTTAACTCAGATAGCCCAAAGCCAATTTATACTAAGTGAAGAAAATTAAGCTTTGCATTCTATGATTCTATGATTCTAGACAAGTCTCTATCACACTCTCAGGAGCAGTTGTCCCAAAACCTGTTCCCTGTCCGCTGTGCTGTAGACAAAATTCATGCTGCAGACAAAAAGTACCTATGGCAACAACATTGCTGAAAGAGCCTCTGAGGACCATCAGAAAGCGGAGTCTAGAGGGACTAGGCAGATTTGTGTATCAAGAAATGCTCCATCCTAACCTATGTGGTGACACACCACCCACTGCTCACCTGCCTGTGACACCAGAGGTGCCATTCCAGACAAAGCAGATCCATGCCCATCCTCTTGCCAGAAGCTGTGCGTGAGATCAGTCTTTTCAATACTGGTTGAAATTGGCCAGTAGTGCATGAATAAAGACCTGCTTCAGTCAGTAAACTAATGCAGGAATAGACATATGGAGTAAACAAATGCAGCACTTCACCCAGGCCACCAACAAGTCCAGAATCACAGAACCACTGAGGCTGGAAAAGCCCTCTGAGCTCATCAAGCCCAACCTGTCAGCTAACATCACCCCATCGACCAGACCAGGGCACTAAGGACCACATCCAATCTGTCCTTCAACACCTCTAGTGATGGAGACCTCACCACAGCCCTGGCCAGTCCATTCCAGGGTCTGATCACCCTTTCCATGAGGAAGAGCTTTCTAACATCCAACCTAACCCTCCTCTGGTGCAGCCTGAGGCCCTGCCCTGTTGTCCTATTGCTAGTTGCCTGGGAGAAGAGCCTGACCCTCAGCTGACTACAACTTCTCTTCAAGCAGTAGGAGAGAGGGAGAAGGTTCTCCCTGGATCTCTTCTTCTCCAGGCTAGACAGCCCCAGCTTCCTCAGTCTCTTCACATCAGAATTTCCTTTCAGTCCCTTCTCCAGCCAGATTTGCCTGGCAGTTCCAAACTCTCAGATTTCCACTTTCAAGAAGTCAGCTATGAGCCTACCTAGCAATGACATATAAGCTGTGGCTGCTCGTGAACCACCCTAACTCAAACAAAGTATTTCAATCACTGGGATGGGTCAAGCTCAGCATGTCTGCCCTATGGGGAAGAGCCTAAATGTTTGCCTGTATCCATCTACCTGCACAGGATGGACGTGCAGAATGTGCTCCTCCATTTCTTCTGGATGGATGGCTTCACAATGCTGCTCATCAATTCCTGAAGATTTCAGGTCCCTTTGCTCTCAGGATAGAACACACTGTCCCTCCAAGAGGCATCCAGTTGCCTCATTCCTGTGCCAGCACAGAGGTTAACAGCAGCCCCTGTGAAACAGGCTTTGAAAAGTACAAATCTGAAGAAGCAGTGAGAAAAAAAATGTTTGTTAAGACACAGAGTGTGATTTTCCTGCAGGTAGTTTATTACATTTTTTCAGAACCAGATTACAAATGGCCCAGCAGTGACTACCAAGCACTAATCTGCTCATGTCATGAGTATGGAAAGCAAAGCTCCAGCAGTTTCAGCTGAGAATTAATTCTTAACTGCACGGTCAAAAACAAAGATTATGTTCCTATTGTAATTACACACATTGATGTTTACCCGTCTCGTTCCATCTCAGCAAAAAATAAATGAGAGAAAAATAAACACCACGTTACAACCCAAAAGCACACCCCAAGCAGGAAAGAATCAAAGAATCATGGAATCACTCTGGTTGGAAAAGACCTCTGGGATCACCAAGTCCAACCATCTACCCTACCTTACAAGGTCACCCCTAAATCACATGCCTCGACACCTCATCCAAACAATCTTTAAACACATCCAGAGATGGTGACTCAACCACCTCCCTGGGAGGCCCATTCCAGTGCCTGACCACCTTTTCTGTGAAAAAATTCTTCTTAATATCCAGTCTAAACCTACCCTGTTGTAACTTGAACCCATTCCCTCTTGTTCCATCACTAATTGCTTGTGAGAAGAGACCAGCACCAATGTCTCTACAACATCGTTTCAGGTAGTTGTAGAGAGTGATGAGGTCTCCTCTCAGCCTCCTCTTCCTCAAACTGAAGAGCCGCAGCTCTCTCAGACTGTCCTCAAAAGATTTATCCTCCAGGCCTTTCACCAGGTTAGTTGCCCTCCTCTGCTCCTGCTCCAGCACCTCCACAGGGGGATCATAACCACCCTACTTGTGTTAGCCACACTATTTCTAATACAAGCCAGGATGCCATTTGCCTTCTTGGCCACCTAGGCACACTGCTGGCTCATATTCATCTCCCTGTCTGTTAGAACGCTCAGGTCCCTCTCTGCCAGATGGCTCTCCAGCCACATCTCTCCAAGCCTGTAGCATTGCAGGGGGTTGTTGTGACTCAAGTGCAGGACCTGGCACTTGGCCTTATTGAAGCTCCTGCCAGTAACATTGGCCCAGTGCTCCAATCTAGCCAAGTCTCTCTGATGAGTCTCCCTACCCTCTGGCAGATGAACACTCCCACCTAACATGGTGTCATCTGCAAACTTACTAGTGACACATTCTGTGTCCTTATCAAGATCATAATTAAAGATGTTAAACAGAGATGGTCTCAAAACTGAACCCTGAGGCACAGAACTTGTGACAGGCCACCAGCTGGATTTAACTTTATTAACCACCACTCTTTGGGCCCGGCCATTCAACCAGTGTTTTATCCAGCAGATTGTGTGCTCGTCCAAGCCACGAGGGGCCAGCTTACCAAGGAGAATTCCATGGGGAACAGTGTCAAAGGCTTTTCGGAAGTCCAGGTAAATAATACCCACAGTCTTTCCCTCATCCAATAGTCGGTCATCCTGTCATAGAAGGACATCAGGTCCGTCAGGCAGGACCTGCCAGTGTTGACTGCGACTGATTCCCTGGTTGTCCTATATGTGAAGTGCAATGACACATGAGATGATGCGTTCCATGACCTTCCCTGTTACCAGTGTCAGGCTGACAGGTCTATCAGTTTCCCGGATGCTCCTTTCTGCCCGTCTTGTAGATGGGTGTTACATTTGTCACCTTCCATTCCATAGGGACCTCCACCACTAGCCAGGATTTCAAGTACATAATGGAAAGTGGCTTGGCGAGAACATCTGCCAACTCTTTCAGCACCCTTGGGTGCAACCCATCCGGCCTCATAAACTTCTTTACGTCTAAGTGGTGCAGCAGGTTGCTGGCCACTTCCTTTCCAACTGTGATGGCCTTATTCTGCTCTCCTTCTCTGTCTCCCAGCTCATGAGAACTGTTGCCCAGAGAACATCAAGTTCCACTGCTAAAGACTGAGGCAAAGTAGGCATTGAGCACCTCAGCCTTTTCTGCATCATCTGTTACTAGGTGAGGGTGATAGAGCACTGGAACAGGCTGCCCTGGGGACTGTGGAGTCTCCTTGTCTGGAGACAATTACAACTGACCTGGCCATGTTCTTGTGTGACTTGATCGAGGTGATCCTGCTGCACCAGGGAGATTGGACTAGATGATCTTTCAAGGTCCCTTCCAATCCCTAATGTTTTGTGATTCTGTGATAAGGAGAATCTTTTTTTATGGTGAGGGTAACAGACCCCTGGCATAAGCTGCCCTGTATATGCAGCTGAAAATCTCAGCACTCAAAAGTTTGGAGTTTTTAAAGTATTCTGGATGAATTTAATTCAAATCAGCAGAAAACCTCCACCAGCCACTCTTAGCACACACTCAGTACAATTGGAAGGTCATTATGGCGAACAGCAATTTCAAAGGTAGAAAAGCAGGTTTTGCAGGAAAAATTAAAATCTCTTATTTGTGAAGAGATAGAGACCTGCTGGGCTGAGAGTACTTTCCTTAGTTACAATGAAAGGCAGAGATGCCCGCTCTTACACAACTGTCTGCAGACAAGTTCAAGACATAAGTGATAGCAGAAACTATTAAAAGTTGTAGGAAATCTCTTGAAAAGTGACAGGAACAAAGGCAGAGTTAATTGGAAGAAATACTCTGCACAGTGTCCAAGTCTGTATTATCTTCTCCCACTTCACATTCGCTCCTAACCTGTAAAACTAAAAAGAATAAAGTTCACTCTTTTTAGGGGAAAAAATGAAACAAAACAGGATAAACTTATGAGAGGATTCATAGGGAAAAAGTATCTAAAATTCAGACCCGAACAGGCTTCCCGGGGAGGGGGTTGAGTCACCATCCCTGGAGGTGTTTAAAGATCATTTAGATGTGGTGCTTAGAGGTCTAGTGGTGACCTTGGGAGAGTAGGGGTATAGGTTGGAATTGATGATCTCAAGGGTCTTTTCTAACCTTCAGCTGGAAAAATTGATTCTGTGAAACAAGTGGTCAGAATTTGGAAGAAATTCTTCTTTCAGGAAGAATTTGGAGTGTTGAGACCTAAGCAAGGGGATCAAGGATGCTGGAGAAAAAACAAGGGTGGATGACAGTCTGAGCAGAGGAGGAATGAGCTTTGGGCATTGGTTAGGAAACGTGGGACAGCAGCCAGAATGCAGAGCAGAGAGAGATTGATATGGAAGCCAGAAGAGGCACCAGCATGAGATGGAGACAGCTGTAAGAGGGAATAGGGGAAGAAGGACCATGGCAAGAGTGGGTAGGCCAAATAGATGAGTCTGGGAACCTGTACCAATGAGTCAAAACCACAAAGAGAAAAGTGCAGTGAAACAGAGAGAAGTGAGAGGTAGAGAGCAGCTTTCATATGGTTCTAGCCCTTCCTGCAGGGAGATAATATAACTCCAAGCAAAACAAGAGACATGAGGGTGGAGATGAGATTTTTAGCAGAAAAACAGAAGTTATGAAGAGTTTTAATAACTGGAAATCTTTGCACAGATAATAGAGGAGAAATAGAAGGACCTAGTGAGGGAGAAGATAGAGCTAGAAGATGGAAACATCAGACTCACAGCAGAGAGAGCAGCATCAGAAAGGAAGATGCTCCCTGATGTCCTTCACACAGAAAGACCAAGGTCCAGGATTACTCAAAGCTGAGAAAATATCGCAGCTGTTGACACCACAGCAGCACTGATCTCTGCTCTTCTTCCACATCACTTTGACGCTCCTCAGGTCCTCATGATGGTTTGTCATAATCCATTTTTCTGTCCAGTCCTCATTCTTTCTCCTCTCAGTATGGTGATGGCAGCAATGGCAAAGGCACGTTGAGCACTGTCCTCCCCAGCTCTGCAGCAGGTGGCTGGTGAGGAGAAAGATCCAGTGGAGCTCACACAGAGGGAGCAAAAGGATGTACCTCTCTCCTCTTCTGGGCCACCCACAGACAGCAAGTATGACTGCTTACTCATCTGAAGCAACTGGTATCATCCACATTGGAGAGGCAGAGAGCTTGTCAGCATCAGTCATGATAGAAAGCACTCAAAGGAAAAGAAAATGGGTGATAATGGACTGCTACAGGAGATAGGGATTGTCAGAAAGACTCCTGCTGAGGTGAGGCATGAGAGTCTGCTCTGAAAGTGGGGATGGAAGGTGAACACAGTGCAGCTTTTTCTCACAGGCACTCACTTCGTAACGGAGAGGAGATGACTGCAGTGAGTAGCCACACACAGGCCAAAAAAAACCTCTCTGTGAATCTCAACACTGCGTGTTCTGTGTTTGGAGAAACATTCTGGGAACAGCCTATAGAGTAACAGGATCTGACTATCATTTCCTGTTGGGTCAGGATGCAAAAAACAAGTTGCAATTTAAGGAGACAACCTAAAATACCAGGTCTGTTAATAACCGATTGAATTCATGCTAGACAGGTGACATCTGCTAGAAAGATAAAATCTGCTAGCAAGATGAGACTGCGGGCATTGAGACCCACGTTCTTGAGCTGAGACTACAGAAAAACAGAGGAATTAGGGGGTTTTGGATGTTTTTCACTTGCGATGTCTGTTTGCAAACCAGAGATGCACTGGAACAGAAGAGTAAAATTTAAAATTGAAAAACAGCCTGTTTTTTCAGTCCAAGTACCTTCTCAAATGGCACAAGCTAAAGGAGCCTCTACATTTAAATTCTGAAGGCAATGGTATTTCCTGATCTCATCCGGCAGTCAGGTCAGGTACTGCTGAGTCAACCCAGTTCTCGGACTTTCCTTGCCTGCTAAGACTGTGCAAAGCTTTGAGATGTCATTTTTCTGCTGCTGAAGCACTGTGAAAAAAAATTCGTCTTGCTGATTTACTGCAGCTCAGAAGTAAAGGTTGAAAACTCCTAAGCATCGCGCTTACTGTCTTTAAATTCAAACCTGAAATGCCAGTTCAATTGTAGAAGAGGTTTCTCTTCCATGCTATGCTATTTCTCTCTGGTTCAGGTAACCTCACAGTTACTCAAAGACAATGAGTTTCATAAAACTTTGACGTCTAATTCTGTTTTCTGCAGAACCAACTTGTAGAATCAAGCCTGTCGTACTGAAGCTTACACCACCACCAGAATTAAAATCTGCAGCTTCCAGAATAATGGGCTAATAGAATGTGTTGAGTTGGAAGGGACCTCCGAAGGTCATCTAGTCCAACAAGCAGGGACATCTCTGATGAGAAAATTGCCCAAAAACCCCATCCAGTTCGACCTGCAATGGCTCCAGGAATGAGGACTCCACCACCTCTCCAGGCAACCTGTTCCAGGGACCCCCCACCCTCAGATTCAACAACTTTTTCCTCATGTCCAGCCTAAATCATAGAATCATAGAATCATTAAGGATTGGAAGGGACCTCGAAAGATCATCTAGTCCAATCCCCCTGCCACAGCA
>JAOXOE010028790.1:0-15515 GCA_028565055.1 Phoeniculus purpureus
GCTCAAGAGCCCCAGCTCCCTCAGCCTTTCCTCATCAGGGAGATGCTCCACTCCCTTCATCATCTTTGTGGCTCTGCTGGACTCTCTGCAGCAGTTGTGTCCTTGAACTGAGTGGCCCAGAAATGGACACAATTATGGCCTTTGTCTGACTACGGCTCACGCTACCGGCTCCCGCCGGCGTCCCAGGCTCTGAAGTAGTCACAGGTGAGGTTCCACAATGGGCAACACACTCTACGGAGCAGGAACGGCCAAACGCCGCCGTTTTTCCACTGAAGACAAGCCACGATTTCTGCAAGCTGGCCCCAACGCTGCCTCCTGTCCCATCTTGTCCTTCAAGAAAGAAATTCAGTCCCTCTCCGACGAGCAGCAAATCAAACGGGTATTTCTGGATACTTGGAAGAAGACACTACGGGAAGCCAAAGGCCATTTTGCAAAAGCATTCGGCTAATGGATCGGATTTCTCAACCTTCTAGCCAGGCCCCTTTCCAAGCTGCATAATGACCTCCAAGCACCAGCAGCACTCAGCGCTCCTGCTGAATAGTCTCACATTTCCTCCTCCAGAATCAACAGTATTGATCCCCTCCCTGCGAGAAGCTGCACCAGGGATGGCTGCGGTGACTCTGCACTTTACGATCGGTTAAAGGGTTGAGCAAGCTGACCAGCCGGGAGGCCCCTGTGTCTTAGTGCAAACAGGCTGCTCCCAGGACCTGGCAGATCACCTCGCACTAACGGCCACTACAAGGTGACACCGAGACCCAGACGCAGGCAGTACTGCAGCTCAAGGCTACAGGTACCGTTCGCAGGAAGGTCTCTTGGGAAGGAGTTAGTGGTTTAGCTACGGGATGGATGATTGTTGTGGGAAAGGCTTTGTGATCAGTAAGAAATCAACAACCAACCCCAGTGCAAGATTCCTCTGCAAAATCACTTTCTGCTGCTGGACTTTTGCTAAGAAGAGATCACTAGCTGATTAAGAACAGGATAGACAGAGCTCTGGGCTCAGCTTCTCTCTGAAATAAGAATTCCTCCGGAGCACTAACAGGAAACGTGTTAATTGAGGGCCATGTTTAAAGCTTTTTCTTCCTAGAAGAATCCCTGTAAAGGAGTGAACGACAAACCTACACCTCCAGAACTCTACCGAGACCAGAGCTACAATCACAAACCAGAACGATTCTTGAGTCCAGTAACGGAATCACCACCTTGAACACCGACTTCAATATAAACTCTGCAAACACCTCCATCTGCCTGTGCCACAGCCCTGCTCTCGGTGCGAAGCACAAGCGACCACGTAGAACCGAGACTGCAGGACAGGATTTAGCCAATTTGTGCTGTGTTACCTCCCCCGTGGAGTCCTGGGGAGCCAGCGCTGCAGACCTACAAGGTGCCAAGCACAAAGTGCTGTGTGAACCTCAGTTCACCACAGAAGTTGTAAGGACGATGAATTTTGCTTCCGTTATCCTTAAAGGTTGGCTTTTGGCAAATCTCAACCCCCCTGCTACAGTCTGTGCTGGATTTTCTGTCACCGAGTGTGATGGGCTGGAAGGGACCTTGAGAGATTTAAGTTTGTATTTCTTACCTTAACTTCTGCGGCCATTTTATCGTTTGCAAATCCATCCACTGTTAGCTGCAGGGGGAGAGAAAGAAATACTGATCAAGGTGAAGGGTTTAACACTTGAATTCTAACAATTTAGGTTGGGTTAGGTGTGTGAGAAGGACTTTTCTGACAGCTCCACCTACCTTTATTAGTCTGGATATTAAGAATCCACCTTGGTAACGATTATACAGTTCTTCCCAATTGTCCCTTACAAATTTCCAAGCAGCTTTTCTCCCCTGCTTGCTGCCTCCAGCTACTCCGCCAATAACAGATACCGTGTCCTGGGGACGTACCTCTTCCTGGAGAGGAAAATGCGCACCAAAGACCGTTTCAACGAATAACAACCTGTTAGCTGTTTGCATTTCTATGCCAAATCTGTCAGCGATAGTTTCTCCTCTCCAACCCCAAATTTTAAGATCATAGAATCACAGGATGTCAGAGATTAGAAGGGATCTCTAGAGACCATCCAGTCCACCCCCAATGCCAGAGTAGGATCCTATAGGACAGGTCACACAGGAACATCCAAGGAGGGATTGGGATGTCTCCAGAGCAGGAGACTCCACAACCTCTCTCGGCAGCCTGTTCCATGGCTCTGTTTTCCTCACAGGAAAGAAGCTTCCCCACATACTGAGGTGGAACCTCCTACGTTCGAGTTTCACAGAATCACAGAACACTAGGGACTGGAAGGGACCTCGAAAGATCATCTAGTCCAAACCCCCTGCCAGAGCAGCATCACCTAGACCAAGTCACACAGGAACATATCCAGGCACGTTTTAAATCCCCATTGTTCCTTTTCCTATTACTGGGTGCCACAGAAGAGATACTTGCTCCTTCCTCTTGACTTCCATCCCTCAGATATTTGCTGACATTAGTGGGATCCCTCTCAGTCTTCCCTTCTCTAGACTAAACAGACCCAGTTCTCTCAGCCTTTCTTCACAGGGGAGATGCTCAAGTCCCTTCATCATCCTCACAACTCCCCACTGAACTCTCTCCAGTAGATCCTTGTCTCTCTTGAATTGGGGAGCCCAAAGAAACAAGGATTTAATAGCTCAGACTGTTCCTCCTATTCCAGTCCATTCTCACGAGGTGAAGGGAGTAGCAGCTTCCCCCAGTAACTTACTGAAAGTGCAAAGGTGAGAACTTTTTGAATCAGTTCCGGCTGAGAGATGGCTCCAAGAACTCGTTCGATTCGGTTCTTCTCCTCCTGCATGTCTGCTTGCTTGTGAAGCTTCAAAGCCAAAAGTGAATCACGTTAGCACGCTGGTATTAAACACCAAGCTCTCACCCAGCACCACTGCACCTTCTCCAGGCACTAGTTTTGTCCTCGAGCCTAACAGGTGACAAACTGAGCTCTGAATCATCCTGCAGCCACCCACATCCTGGAGATATTACCTTCATTAATACCCTGCTCTTCCCCACTGTTTATATAAGGTCAAGTAGGATTGTCCCTCTGAGCTATGCAAACTCATCCCCAAATGAGGTGCAAGATGCCACTAGGTGGCAATTTCTCACTGTGCACACAGACTGAAGGAGCCTGAGAATGAAGCCCCAGTGTTGGAATCACCCGTAAAACATCAGACTGAGCCTGTGTGCAGCTAACCTGCACCTCAGAGGAGCTTGTAGGGTGGAATATTGAGGTGTTTATGGCAGCGTTAACGAAGAGTGCACTCACCTTCAGCATAGTGTCTAAGGTAGTGCTGTCGCCGTGCTTCAGAACAGTGACGTAGACCTGAGACAGAGCACACACAGGGATTGTCATGTCAAACCCACCTGTAGAGATGGTAACAAGCAGCTTCTACTCATTAAGGTTAGATTTCAACCAAGGGAACACATCTGGGAGATACTGGCCCTGACCTCTTCTATGTTTTAAGGCTGGATTTTCAATGTACATCAGTTCCTTTACCCTCTTTCTCACAGAATCACAGAATGTTAGGGGCTGGAAGAGATCTCTGAAGACAGAGTCTCATAATTTCATCAGAACATCGGAATAATAAATCTTTGTAGCACCCAAGACCTGGCTAGAAGCGCCTGACATCACCCAGTACAGATCCACCACAGCCACTCTGTGCTCTGCAGGGCCAAGCCCACAGAGCTACTCCTAAATCCTTGCAGTTGAGCCCAGGGATTTCAAACCTAGAGGATGGCAACTGGTCACAGATAGATGGATGGATGTACATAGGGAGAAGTCAGCTCAGGTTCAGCAGTGTCCTTAAGCAGTCCTCAAAACCCAACGAGCACCCAATCCACGGACCAGAGGCAGTCAGTGGGGTTACACCGGAGCGTATTAGTAAGGCGGATGGGACTAGATGATCTTTCAAGGTCACTTCCTGTCCCTAATGTTCTGTGATTCTGTGAAGTGTAAGCCTTGGCCATGACAGAGTAGCCCTCAGTGGAATCAAGAAACACTGGGATGTTTGTACCATGCTCCCTGGTATCACTTTCTTCATAACCAGACTCATCCAAGCTCCCACCATCTCTGCCAAAACCAGCTGGTTGGTCTCACACCTTGACACTGGTTCCTGCTACCTTCCCTATTCTTGGAAATACAAGATTTAACGGTGCCGAGTGGGGACAGTCCCATGGGAACCAAAATGCACAATAACCTACAGGACTCCTCAGATCCGCTGACAGGATATGTTTTCCTTCCACGTGGTCCTTAAACCGGCGTCGGGCTTCTTCTAACGTTGCCTTGTGGCCAGCTTTTCCTAGTTTGCCCAAGACCAGACCTCTCAGAAGGGCATCTAGATGACCTGATGAGTAGGAGGAAACAAATGATTATTGAGAGACTCAGCTCAGTAGGTTGGGAGGAAGAACACTGGAGGGCTCAGGGCAGAGCTGTAGAACAATTCAGCCTCATGCCTGAGGTTATCTAAAGAAACTGGATGTTTTTTCACTCTTCTTGGTGCCAACTGGAGAATATATTGACTTTTTTTTTGGTTGAAGAATAGACGATTCCATGACTGCATCCCAATCAGACAGGCTGTGCCTGTAACCTGAGCTCAGGCAGTAACATTAAGCATTTGCAACTCTAACAGGACTGACTAGGCCAAGCAAACACGCACGTACAGGGCTGTCCATCTCGGTGGGCTAACGAGTCTCACACAGTCCGACAGATGCGAAGCTAAAGCAGAGGGTTTTTAATCAGTCAGTGAGCAGGTAGGGAGAAGGCTGACCGTTTTAACCTGTGCCTGGTAACAGAAGGTTGTTCTGGGGTTTTCTGTTGATCTGAAGTATAAAAATACCCCTGACTGCCAATCTCTGGCTCCTCTTCCTCCCTTCTCTCCCCTCTCCCTAAATCTCGATGGCTTATTTACGCGAGTCTGCCAAAAACACTACTGGATTTCACAGTGTTAAGTTTCCTACCCTCTCCAGGTTTGGGGTCCCATCCCAGTCTCTCCCCTATTGGTGAAAACACATCTTTCACGAACACCTGGATTTCCTCATAGAAGTCTGTGTGGGACAAGAGAGTTGAGAGAATCCCCAGGTTACAGCTGAGGTCGCTCCACACAGTATAATTGGGCTCATTCACAAAAGCTTCCATGACTTTTAGAACCTCTACAGTGCTAATGATTCCAGCTCGAGCCTGGGAGAGGAAAAGACACAGATTAATCTTCTTTCCAAACAGAATTCAAGACGTTTCGTAGCAAATCAACAGCATTTTACAGCCCTCCCTGCTCTGGCTGCACAGCCTTCTGTATAATCCCTTTATTTTCCATGTTGTGGGGTTCTGCTATGGTGAGGCAATGCTAGCTGAAGCACCTCAGCTGTCTGCTCAGGGCACAACACGCTTTTCATACAGAGGGAAGCACCTCACGAGGAGGCTCTATGTAATTCTAAGCACGTTTTGCAAACGACCAACAGACAAGGAGATTAAAATGACTGAACAGAACTGCAGCGACGCTGGCAAGAAACAGCAACATCCCCCCCAAGTTATTCTCAGCCAGCTACCACTCCCATCCAACTCTTATTTTAACTGAAAACTGTAAAAGATGTAGGGATCTCATTTTTGAAGTGAAAATTTAATACAATTTATGTAATTTATCTCATTAAATCAAGGGGGTAAAACTGCAGAAGTCATTTCTGCTTCCTGCTTCCCAAGAGTTTAAGCCCAAGCAGCACCGCTCTTGCCAGGAAAACTTTAACTGCTCCATGGCCTCACAAAACCAGCTCTGAGCTTAGAGCAGTCAATAACAGCAACTGTTGTAGCAGGGGTGGGGATCTCCAGCCAGAACTGCTCAGGTTTTTGTTAAGCTGGAACCAGAGCACTAGCTTATGGGACTGGAAAAGAGGGGAAGATCAATTCTTACTATCTACCCTATGAGGGTAGATGTAGATGCTATTTGCCTACTAGGAAAACAGTAACAGAGGAGTCCCTACACAACATGGCCCCTACAAGTGGTATTTGCTCGATTATTACTGCTCCTTCTCATTAGTTTTGCAGTATTTGGGACTTGGGCTACAGTTTCAAGCCCCTTTGACGAAGCCAGGACAAGTCACAGGCTTTGAAGCTAGAGAGGCAGGGCACCAAACCCGTGTTTTTAAGAGCTCCCATACACTTGGTGGCCAGCAGGTGTAACCAAGTAGTATGTGAAATGCAGAGGACAGTCACCTGTTGCTGTTCAGAGCCAGCAACACCTGCTCTGGGGGTTAATTCCTGGCTTTTAAACAGCAAGAAGCCGCAACAGCCACCTCCACCAGAGGAGGACAGTTACAAGCCCAACTGAATAAGCACACAGAGCGTTTGATAAAACCATTGAGGGGACCACTAAAAGTTTCTTATTCCGATGAATTAAAAAGAAAACAAGTTCTCAAAACATCTCTGTTAAAACCCTCTAACACACCCCCACAGAGCACAGCACGACAGGAGCTACACACAGGGCTCCCTACGCTGCCACAGGGATTCAGCCTTACAACACAAGTCAGAACTTGTCCAGCTAATGAGCAGCTGGATGGATGCAGTAATCCCACAGGCACTTTGCCTCCAGAAGCCGAGCTGGGACTCCAAACACCCATTTCTGCAGTTACTGTAGCTCTCAGTACTAGGAGAACAGCAAAGAGTCACTTACCAGAGAGAAAAGATCGTTCTGCAAGCCAAGCCTGTCCACAGGGGGTAGGGAGAGGTCTTTGATGGCTGGTATTAAACTCTCCAGCATGTCAGGGCTGTACTGAGTACGGTAAAACCCTACTGTGCCGAGGTTTAACTGTAAAGTATCAAGAGAGTCAAAAAATTACCAGTAAGGAACAAATAAGGAAATGAGGTTTCTTGTTAGGATCACTAGAAACTTCTGGAAGCTTTACAGAGAAGCCAATACTCAGCAGCAGCACTGAGTGACCCTTCTGTAAGAAACACAAGATCATAACAGGAAAAATACAAAAGCTAAGAGGAAAATGGAATGCAAGTGACAAATTTAGTGCCAGTAACGTGTTCTGCCCCTGTTAAGGACTCACTTTCACCCACTGGTCCGGTTTGGTGTCTTTCAAAACCAAGGTGAGCTCTGGTTTGTCCATTAGTATCTGCATTTTGGCACTGGTAGGGTCATCGCTTGTACAAATGCTTATGGGGACCATCCACATGGGGAAATCCTCCCCTGGAAGGAGAAGAAAAGGGAAAAACAGCAGGTAAAACACCCTGAGAAACTCTGTCTGATGATGAATCACAGAATCACTCTGGTTGGAAAAGACCCCTGGGATCATCGAGTCCAACCAGCTACCCTATCTTACAAGTTCACCCCTAAACCAAGTCCCTCAACACTTCATCCAAACGATCTTCAAACACATCCAGGGATGGCGACTCAACCACCTCTCTGGGCAGCCCATTCCAGTGCCTGACCACCCTTGCTGTGAAATATTTTTCCCTAACATCAAGTCTAAACCTTCCCTGTTGTAACTTGAACCCACTCCCTCTTGTTCTATCACTAATTGCTTGTGAGAAGAGACCAGCGCCAACCTCTCCACAACATCCTTTCAGGTAGTTGTAGAGAGTGATGAGATCTCCTCTCAGCTTCCTCTTCCTCAAACTATAGACCCCCAGCTCTCTCCGTCTTTCCTCATAAGATTTATTCTCCAGGCCCTCCACCAGCTTCGTTGCCCTCCTCTGCACCTGCTCCAGCACCTCCACATCTCTTGTACTGAGGTGCCCAAAACTGGACACAACACTCAAGATGTGGCCTCACCAGTGCCCAATACAGGGGGACGATAATCTCCCTACTCCTGCTTCCTCAGGGAAGTTTCAGCAGCAGTTCAAGGCAAATCTACTTAAATTTCAATCTACAACGGCAACAACTCTGAAGGAAAACTGCACTTCTAGGGTTGAAAACCCAAAAATCTCTAAATCACCTTTCAAGCCAAACGTTTTCATTTCTATAAAGGTGGAAGCTGGGTGGGATCTCAGGCTTCAAACAGAGCTGGCTTCCACCAGCAATTTTATTTCAGCACCACCGTGAAACCAGCAATTAGAGCTCCTCAGGTGGCAGCACTGGCCTCAAACCGGACATCAGAAGCATCTTGGAAGGAAAACTGAACCAAAGAGTGTGAGGAACGTGTTCTCCACACCAGGAACACGTGGAATGCCCACGTGTTTGAGTGATCAACCTCAGATCTTTTCTGGAGTTGTAACAGCTACTTAAACACCTGAACCCACATAGAGCACCCGCCTGGCTCTGCAGGTGCTGCTTCACCTCTCAAAAACCAACCAGGGCTCCGCTGCTGCTCTCTGCACTCATCTTACCAGTATATGGTCCACTGGCACAGAATTTCTTCTGGACTAACTTCAACACTTTGTCATCTTCTTGCTGAGAAGAAAAACAAGGAAAATGAGAGGGAAAGGAATGATCCCAACACCTACTTCTCAGCTTCTGCAGATCACAGTATGTTCATGTGCTCTCTGTTCATCACAGTAACTCGTGTTCTCCTGCAGAACTACCTTGGGGATCATTCTGGTGTGCTACCCACTGCTAAAACACACACGGCCCTCCTTCTCATTCAAATTGCTGTCTGACTTCAGCTTCCAGCCAGTTAATCCTCACTCACACTGCAATCTTGTAGAATAAGCACAATCCAACTGGAATGAGACGCAGAATGTGTGGGCAAGGGGAGTGAAGGCAGATAGTCCCTCCCCCTGCTGCACACGTTTCACACACACAGAGCAAACGGGCTCTGTCAGCAAACTCCCAGCACGTGGTGAAGAGCTCCTGTGGAATAACTGCACATCGCTTGCACTGGGTGCCTCGGGCCAGCTGTGCCCCCACCCCTTCAGAAACTGAGCTGTCACTAACCAAACCCGCTGCCCTGCCTCCTGATCGATGGGAATCTTTCGCATCATTGGCTGCTAACGAATCTGATCCTAGAACACAGCTCAGGGCAGGGGTTTTGAGCTGATGTGTTGGGAAACACCCAGTTCTATTTACCTGTTCGGCTTCCACATAAATGAGTGGAAATCCCATCTGTTTGGTCCATGTGTTCATCACAGCAGCGATAGGTTTCCCACTAGCTTTTTCCAGGCTGTCCCAGAGATCCTCTGCAGAAGAAAAGTTTGAGTAAGGCCTCCTGGAGTCAGGACATGTCAGATCCATTTTAAGGACACGTGGGGAGTCTTAAGGGTGGAGGGCTGCATTGTCCTTTGGTGTTTTGGGTTGTGTTTGTATTGAAATTGTAAAGGAAACAGTTTAAACCATTTATGGGGGAGAAAGAGAAATCATCCTTACTACTCTAAAAAATGCAGTCACTACACATTGTGACAGAGAGAAATAAACACGAGCGATAAGATTCCCCTCTCTGATTCCAAACTTTACGATCATACACTCACAGTCATGTCCACCTCTCCTGCCAGAGCAAGATCCCCTAGATCAGGTCACACAGGGAGAGTTTGAAAGTCTCCAGAGAGCAGGAGACTCCACAACCTCTCTGGGCAGCCTGTTCCAGCCCTCTCTCATCCCCACAGGGAAAAAGGTTTCCTTCATGATTCCATGGAACCTCATCTGCTCCATCTTGTCCCTGCTGCCCCTTGTCCTGTCACTGGTCACATCTGAGCAGAGCCTGGCTCCACTGGCCTGACACCCACCCTTTCCGTAGCTACAAACATTAACGGGGTCACCCCTTAGTCTCCTCTTCAGACCCATCTCCCTCAGCCTTTCCTCATCAGGGTGATACTCCACTCCTTTCATCATCCCTGCAGCTCTGTGTTGGGCTTTTTCCAGCAGTCCCCTGTCCTTCTGGAACAGAGGGTGAAAGATCCAACCTGGACAACACAGCCTGTTTCTGGCTGACAGAGCGTGACGTTGCACTTCCCACATTTACAGCTGATACACGGGAAAGGTTTAAGTAAAGGAAGCGCTGTGAGATGTTAGAGAGGACTTTGGACTGTTTACTCACACACAATCAATACTGCAAAAGGCAGCTCAGCAAACCAACACAGCCCATTTCTAAATGAGATTAAACAGGCAGATGTGTTTATCAGCGGCGACCGCAGCCCTTTCGGAATTACCTCAGCCACATATTCTGCTGAGGGAGAACCCCCAGAGGATGCTGAATGCTGGCTGTGCAGGGGGCACTCAGTTGGCTGGTTTCCAGTTTCACACAATTTCCTTGCATTTCAGTTATCTCAAGTGGTGAAACAGCTATTTAAGAATCTGTCGCTTCAGCACTGAAAAGGGGTTTTTTTCTCTTCTCCAGCCATCACTCAAAAACATCTAACAACCACCAAGTTACCTGTAGCAGCGTTCTTCTGCTGGAACTTCGTTAAATATAAATTCATTCCTTTCCGGAAGTCCTGGGAACAAACAATTGGGATATGTGATGGCTCCAGAACAGAAGACTTTTTCTGTCCACCTCCCATTTATACTCAAACAATCAGCCAAGGCATCTTAGGATCAGTGTGGACACCTATAGCTCCTCCCATACTTCCCTCATTATCTTATTTCACCTAGAAGTTGGGCACAAAAACAATCTGGAGAAAAGTCTTCCAAAATACAGACTCTTATGGTTGGAAGGGACCTCCAAAGATCATCCAGTCCAACCCCCCCTGCACCAAGCAGGTCCACCACTTACCAGATCAGGTTGCCCATAGCCCAGGCTGGCGTGATCTTGAATGGCTCCAGGGACGGGGCCTCCGCCACCTCTCTGGGCAGCCTGTTCCAGAGATCTCTCAACCTCTGATTCCAGAACTTTTCCCTCCTGTGCAGCCTCACTCTGCTCTTTTCCAGCTTCAAACCGTGACCCCTTGTCCTGTCGTTCCCTGCCCTTGGGAACAGCCTTCCCCAGCCTTCGAACAGTCTCTTTTCAGGGACTGGAAGATCACTGTAAGGTCCCCCCCAGAGCCTTCTCCTCTGCGGGCTGAACAACCCCAATTCTCTCAGCCTGTTCCTCATAAGACAGGCACACACTGGGGATGTTTTTAAGGGTATTTTGACAACCTACATTTGCTTTTTAAACAGAAGTCTTCTTACCTCATCACCGATGTAGTCATGTAGCATTCGGATTACAGACGCTCCCTTGCTGTAAGAAATAGCATCGAATATTTCATCTACTTCGGAGGGATGGCCAACACTAACCTGGGATAAACAGATTAAAAACTAACAGTGAGGACAATTGTAATGGCTCTAAAGATACTTAGATGTCTTGTTTGGAGATCTGGTTTAGGGCTGAACTTGCAGAGCAGAGTTGATGGTTGGACTTGATGATCCCAAGGGTCTTTTCCAGCCTGAATGATTCTGTGATTTTGTTGGGTGTAGTGTTTTAAAAAACAATTTCAACTCACTTGAACTCAGGCTTTGGTGTTAAATTAAATAGTCTTGAGGATCTTGCTTCAAAAGGCTTTGCCAAAACCCCCAAGCAGTGAAAGCTGTTTAATTGTGGGACAGTGAACAATGCACAGGAAATGCTCTCATTGAGTGACTCTAAAAGGACCTGCAGTCCAAAGCTCAGCAATTTCTCAACATCTCTTAACACAGAGCATTTCCTAAGCCATCAGAAAGCTCTTCCATGGTGATGTCCAGGAATGACAAGGGAGTTTTCTTTGAGCACAGCTCCCACTTTTGCTGGGATTCAGCTTGTTGCTACTGCTTTGTTTCCAAAGCAGCAAACTCAGCCAGATCCCACTGTGATCCCAGTGTCTGAACACATTCTGTTCTGGGAGTACAACACAGAAACACCTGCGGCACCTCAGAGAGAAACCAGTACAAGCCCAGCAAAGTTCAGCAGCCTGAGCTGTGCTGCACTGTGTTTACGTTCAGCACAGCAGCTACTTTGCTGTGCTCTAGAGCCAGAAAACTGCCTGCTTTGGTCAGAAATCAAATGGAAACACAAATAACGATGAGTTTTAATCACAACTTTGCCCTTTCAAGTCAGTAAAGCGGAAAAACTCCAGAAGGAGCCATCATCAGACCCTCAAACCTCACGTCTGAAATAGTAATTCAAGTAGAGGAAAATGTACCAAGTGTAAATGCAACCTCTGGTTTTCCCTTGGCTTCCTGACTAGCTGTGAAGTTCCCTTTGTTTTGGTATAGGAATGAACCTTGCAGCTGACAGGAGCAAAAGGGAGACAATTGATGGCAGCGCCACAACTTACTTCAATAGGGTGACTGTTGTCTAAGGCATCAAGCTCTTGAGCTCGTGTGTAATCAGCAGAGACAAACTGGGTCCAGATGTCGTACTCCGGGAAGCAGTGATCCACACACAGGTACTCGATCCACGAGGCGAATCCTTCGTTCAGCCAGAGATGGGTCCACCATTCCTGAGGAGGTAAGGAGGTAAAATAAAGGACAACATTCCAACAGCTTCACTTCATCAATAATGACTTTGCAGCCAAGATAAGCTGGGAAGGGGTAATGGGCTGGTTTAGCAACAGGTTAATGCTTGGAAGCACAAATCCCTCTCTACAAAGCCAGTGGCTCAAGAACAATCACCACCGAGTAACCGCCTTCCCCTTGTCTTAAGTTTTAGAAACTGCATGGAGGCACAAATGGAATCCTCAGAGACTAAACTAGAGGTCAGAGCCATGAATGTTACCCAGATCAGGGAAATGAGTCAGGGACATGCAAGGCCACAGCTCAGCAAAGCAGAATTGTGGGCAATGCAGCAGAGTCTCTGCCAAACTGAGCAGCAGCAGCCTGACTTGGTTTGAGTTTGGTTTTTTGCTATGGAGGCGAAAACCTGCAGTCTGAAGTGTTCTGTGGAAACTCCAAATCTAGTGAACAGGTAAGAGCTGCTTCTCACCAGTCAGAGGGGGTGGCCTTTGGTTTAAGAAAGAATGTTAAACTGACATTAAAGACATTTTTCCTTTCACCTCTGTCCCAGACTGGGTTGGGTTGGAAGGGACCTCAGAGATAACCCAGTGCCAATCCCCAGCCATGGGGAGCAACACCTCTCACCAGATTGGGTTGCTCACAGCCCCATTCAACCTGGCCTTGGACTCTTCTAGGGATGGAGCATCCACAACCTTCCTGGGCAATTTGTTTAGGGCCTCAGCATACTCACAGGGAGGAATTTCTGCCTTAGATCTCATCTCAATCTTCCCTCTTAGAGCCTGAACCCATCCCCCTGTCCTATCACTAGATGCCCCAATAAAAAGTTCCTCTCCAGCTTTCCTGTAGCCCCTCAGGTACTGGAAGCTGCTGTAAAGTATCCCCAGGGCTTTCTCTTCTCCAGGCTTAACAATCCCAATTCCCTCAGCCTGTGTTTAACTGCAGTAGGAAACAGGTAGGGAGGAAGAAGCCTCCCTTTTCCATAACTGCACTCACCAACTGTTCTCTGAATGTAAACGGGGTGGTTAGCGCAGAAGCTTGCGGCTGGGAGGATACGGGCCCTTGAGTAGGAGAAACTGCACAGGATGTAGAACCAGTCCAGTGAGAAAACTGCCGCTCCTGCTATGAATGAAACATCTACCCTGGGGAGGGTGGAATTTCAATAAGGAAAGCTGTTACTGAGCCTCTATCCAGAGAAGCCCTGCTTTATTTTTAGAGTGGAGACCATCCAATTTTCTTCTACATTTCTGATTGCATCTGTTTCCAAGACAAGGACCCGACACGTACGAATGGGTGCCAAGGGATTCATGCAACTGCACAAGAGATCCTTGAGCAATTCTGTTGGGTGTGTAAATCTTTCCACCTCCTTGGTTGTCTCTCTTATCCCTCCCCTGGCAACCAAACTGCTCATGAATTTACTTCTTCGCCCTGGCAGTGCTCTTATTTCATTTCTGTTTGCTACAGAACCTGTGTAGTGCTGGCCAGTAAGGCTTGGTACAGGCAAATGAAAGCAGTGATGCTGCTGAGGCTTTCTGCTGTGCTGTGTGCACCTCAGGTTAGAGAGGAGAGACTGTGTGCACCTCAGGTCAGAGAGGAGAGACTGTGTGCACCTCAGGTCAGAGAGGAGAGACTGTGTGCACCTCAGGTCAGAGAGGAGAGAAAGAACTTTCTGGCCACTGTTGGCATAACACAGGAACATCTTTTCCTATCCTGCTGTTGTTTTACAAAGTGTAAAACAATAACCAAGGAGAAAATAGTAATAATTCTTAGAATTAAATCTTTGGAACTTCAAAAGGAAAGCAAAGCAGCTGACTGAACAGAAATTGTAGAGATCTATGGAAGTGATTCCTTCTCAAGCTTCCTGCCACAGCTCTCAATGATCAGAGGGACCACGAATGGTTTATGGGTCTCTAAGGGTTCTCTACGGCACTTGCTGGCATCCTACAGTGTTCAGTAGTCATGCAACACTGGCTGTTCTTGAGAACTTCTGCACAGTGAGAGTTACAGAGCACTGGAAGGGGCTGGACAGGGGGGTTGTGGGGTCTCCTTCTCTGGAGACATTTAAAACCTGCCTGGATATGTTCCTGTGCGACTTGGTCTAGGGGATCCTACTGTGGCAGGGGGATTGGACTAGATGATCTTTTGAGGTCCCTTCCAACCTCTGATGTTCCGTGATTCTGTGATTCCAGCTGCTCAACTCTACTACAAAGCTAAAAATACACTACTTTACTATTGCTTTTCCATTTAAACACCGTGTCGCTCTCACATGGAAGCTACTTGTGCTACCACAAACAGGAAGGGACACTGCTGAGTAGATTTGAGAAGGCATGGCACTGTAGAAAAGCCTGACAAACTTTCCTTAGTGTTAGAATGAATATTGACACCGAGGTTTTCTCCTCCAGCCACTCTCACTTAATTTAAGCAGCTGAAAAGTCAGAAAAAGGCAGATTTGGGGCTCCATGCCTCTTTTTTTTTTTTTAAATACCAAACAAACTGGAGCCCTACAACACAAGAAGCTTCCTATCCTGCAAAATATTTGGATTTGGACATCTGTTTGCAGGGTTTTTGGAAAAAAGGATGTCAGCTCTAATTAGCAGAGGAAACTGAAGCTATTTGTTACCAGCAGAAGCTCTGACAGATCCAAGTTTCAGTTTTTAGCACTAAGTGGAATTTGTTTACACATTTCCATCTCGCTGCCTCACGTGTATTTTCATTTGCACTGAAATGACTTCAATATCAAACCCTTGAGCTGAATGGCTCCCCAGATATCCCCAAGCCAATCCCATGGGTTACTAGTGAGCAACGTTTCTGCTACTGAACAGAACAATTTGAGGTGCTGAGCTAGTGCTGATGAGTCTGCTGAGGAGTGACCAAAGCTGAGGAGTACCTGAAAGGAACACAGCAGATTACTGGTTCTAAGTGACCTGGCTACCTAAATAAGTTCTACAGAACATCCTCTGAGCTCTAACTAGGATGATATTCAACCAACTGAATGCTAATTCATGTAGGACAGACCTGGAGACACTTCTACGGAACCCACTAGTAAAGAAGAATCATAGAATCTTTGTGGCTGGAAAGGACCTCCAGGATCATCAAGTCCAGCCCCCATCTCAACATCTCCCCAACCCCTAGACCATGGCCTCAAGTGCTCGAGCTTCTTGGTTTTTAAACCCCTCCAGAGATGG